>JAGKPY010000018.1:0-96817 GCA_022609225.1 Boeremia lycopersici
ATACTAGCTTGCCTAATCCTATTAGTTGCGTAATATATACTACGTAGCTAAGATACTTATAAGTAAGCTGCTTATTAGCGTAAATACTTCTACTATAAGTAGCTTATAGGAGCGTGTTAGTAGAGGTTAAGAAGTTTAGAGTAGCTAAATAGAGGCTCTCTAGCTCTTATATTTATAGGGAGTAATTTAAAGTAATTCTTTAAAGCGCTAGGCTTATAACTATAGAGGAAATAAGGAGCTAAGAGTATGTTTAGGTAATTAATATATTTAGACTACTAACCTCTGCTAAGATTAGATAGGACAAACTTATATATAGAGCTATTAGAATATATATCCTCTGGCTCCTAGGAGCAGCTTGGCTATGGGTCACGTAACCCTATAGAGGGCTGAGCCGCTTAGTGGAGCGTCACGAGAGATCTCGTGACGCTCCCAACTACGTACCTGTGCTGCTCTGCCGCGACAGATCTTCACATAGGCGATGTTGTAGGATGTCAGTTCGAAGCACATGGGAACAAGTCCGACTATGTTCCAGACGACTGCGATTGGGACACCTCGGACCCCACGGACTCTGGCAAGCACGCGATCGTCAGTGCCGCATTGAACAACCACAGTTGCTGGAACGAGAAGAAGTCGGGCGACCACCCATACGACGACGATATCCCCGGTGTTGCCATGATTGGCAATTTCCTGGGCGGGAGCTACGGAGACGGCTCGACATGGTGGAGACCCTGGCAGAAATCAGAGCAGTTCACTCAGCTCGGTGTTGATAAGACAGGCAAGCCAGTCAATGATCAGGTATGGGCAACATTCAAAGGGCGCATGGGTGATTCTTACACATGTGATTTGAACGGGGGTCATTACTTCGGTGGTGGTAACCTCAATACGTTCGACTGGAGTTGGGTGAAGATTGTCTGGACAGGAGGGAAGATCCTTGGAAAGATCAAGGCAGATCTGCAGCAGGCTCATGGGCCAAGAGGTCCAGGTGATAGAGATTGGGTGTACTGCTCAATGTAGGCGATCAAAGCTGGCTAACTTGTAGTAGTCTGCTGTAGATGAGATAGCTATATTGCTCCTTATTACAATCTGCGAGATCCGGTATCTGTGTCCTTATTGACTGCGAGATACCAAAATAACCTGTGCTTCTTCTGTATAGCTCATCGAATTATTCGCGTGTGCTGAGATCAGTGGTCAGTCTTGAGCGCTTCTCAAAGTCTCCAAGATACGAGACAAAACTCAGGTATTCACAATCAATTTTCCCCATCTGCAATCAGCCAGTCATGGCGCCAATGCCTGCCTCTATAAGCATATTCTCAAAGCAATGTTATGGTATTGAGTTATTATGTTGAGGATTACTGTATACAAAAATGATCATTGTATACTAAGCTAGATCGAGTATCGAGCGCGGTACAGCCCACCATACAGTGGCAAACTGCCGAATTTGTTATGCCTGCAAGGCTCAGCCCCCACACACTCACCAATGAGATCCTAGTCTTGGTCGATTGCATGTTCAGTCCCAGTACCCTGGCTTTTGTTTCTAACTTTGTTACGATTTGTTGCGAACAGTTCACGCACCGCAGTGCAGATCTTCTTCTGTGGCTACCTAATAAGGGCGCCTAAATCGCGAATCTGCGGAGTGACGTCCGTCCGACACAGCCCGGTTTTGAGGCTCAACCCTTACACCAAGGCTGACATGCTGCAACGAGACCGCCTGGCGCAGCTCCAGCCTTGTCGGTGTGGGGGCGAGCTGAGACGTGCAACCTCCACATAAAGACAAACGAGCAGACATCATCTGCCATCGGTTTCTGCGTAGCTTGCTGACTTTCTCTACCTTTAAATAAGCAGATACTGGCTCCAATAAGACTCCACCTTACGCATCTGATCATTGTCGCATGACACCTACCTAACCATGGGCTGGCGGCTGTTTGACTGCGCAGACTCTCCAGTCAACTGTAGCGAAATCAGGACACAGGTTCCCGCAGATCCAGATGTCGCAGGTATTGGTGTACTGACCACTCTCTAGCTTTTAGACAACATACGCTGATAAAATCCAGATCATTGTCGGCTTCCTATCCTCGACGTGTCTCGCCTTCTTGATCGCGTTTACGGTCCTGTTCTTAGACCGCTTCAATGACATCGTCAACTTCTACCGGAGGACTTTCACAAACCGGAAAACAGCGTACGAACAGAACCACGATGATAGCACAAAGTACTGGCGCTCGGTCGCATTCTGGTCGCGTGTTCTGAGCAAAAATCTGCTTGCCTTCTCGGATACACAGCTACTCACAGGCCTGGCCATCCAGTTCACCGCGCTGATCAAGCACTGCTCCATGTCCGTCTACCACTTCCGTATTGTTACAGACCTCGCTTTCCTCACCACTGTTACGCACCTTCTCACTGTGGTGGCCCTGCGCAACTACTTCGTTAAGAACAAGTGGATCAACCTGCCGCGCATCTTCTTTATGCTGGGAAATCTCGGTCTGTTAGGATATACATCGTTCGTATCGTACTCGTATGATATCGTTCACCTCGACTTATCAGATGACCTGGCATGTTTCTTCAAGGGAGAGCGCCCGCAATTCCAGGCTGCGTTTGGCGGTAAATGGGCGGCGCTTTTGATTGGCGCGATTGGTGGCCACGTCACTGTGATAGCCGCCATGTACTGGCTGAAAGACCCAGATCCTAACAAAAAAGGCGCATGGTGGTGGTGGATCTGGTATCTGGGCGCAATATTACGCACTTGGGTTGTCGCTCCAGCTTATTCTATCTACGGCATCTACATGGCCGGCGACGGACTCCAGTACACTCAAGCCTTGGGCAAGCCACCACCAGGAGTTACGATCGATGGAGACGAGAGCAAATGGAATTTTGGACAGTTTCTCCCCGTTCTGTTGCTCGCCCTGCCAATCTTCGCTGGATGGGAGAGCTTTTGGGAGGAGAAGGACGAGGATCGCGAAAACAGATTCGGACGACATTTTCATAGGAAATCGGGCAATACACTGGCCGCGGAGTCCTTTGTAATGGGTATGCAACAACAAAAGGTCGCACAAGGCCACTCAATGGATCCTTCGACAGAGGAGCTACGGGTCGAGAGCAATGGTCCGAGTCCAGCCACTACACCTCGCATCACTCCACGAGCTTCACCGCATCTTCGATCCAGTTCAGGCGGCACTTCAACTCTGCATCCTTCATCTGGTTCCGATATGCTGCTTTCGGTACCATTACCGGCAGCCAGCCCGGGCCTTGAACTCAACTTCAGCAGACCAACTCCACCGCGAAGCCCTCCTGGGAGCCTTCCAAGGCCACGTGGTAGTACGACTTGAGCACAACGCCAAAGATCCTCTAGAAGTACTTCATTCAGCAGCACGCCTTGCCATCCGATCTTGCCGCGCAGCTTATCGCGAAAGTCCTGTCCTTAGAGTCTTTCCGCTCGAAAGAGTTGGCTGATTAGCACCTAAGGATACTGACTGCTATTACAGCGATGGCTGTCCAATCAGTAAAATTGGTTGCGCACACATTAAGCTCTAGCACAGCCATTCTGAACATAGCCACAGCCAGCGATGCTGTACCAGCCACCTTGCCACACCGCATCTCATCGCCATGCCAATGGCGCAGTGGACCTGTGTCGTCTGTGTTATGATCGGTCGCATTACGCACGTACACTCAGCCATCTCAATCCGCATCAAAAAGGGATTTCTGGCATTGTACAAAAGGAGTACAGAAGATCTTGGTGCAAGGATACCAAGAGGTGCTGACATATCGAAGATAAGAGCCTTCCGTAGATATCACGTTTGTCCGCATATCGTGTGGTGCTGTCGATGGCGACTTGGCGGTTTAATATATTCCAATACTTGGACTCTCTCAGAGAAGTTTCGTAAAACTTTTGGTGCTCTGAACAGTTGCTATGTTGAAGTCGAGCTGACCATGCATTGTGACGTCTGACATTTGCGTCGCGTGCGCATCTCGACCTAGATACCAATCCAGTGCTGCGGCCGAAACTTGGCTTAATTAGACCAAGAGTCTTGTACCGGTACAGCACCCAGGCAGAGTAGTATTCCCCGGCGTCCGCTACCATTCCGCGCTGGACGCGGTACACTGCATCGCGTCTACTGTGTTGGGTATCTCCAATCAGGTCGGAGCCTCCACTGATAAGCCAAGATAGGCATGTGAGCTTGAGCATGTCTTTGCAGATACTTGATACCAATCGGAGACCTCTTGAAATCCTTTGAGGTTGCTTCCTTCGATTTCGCTGCGTACGCTTGCGGCTTGCATGACCAGCCGACCGCCGCGGACCAGCGTCATTCCCCGCGTTTCCCAAGACCCACGAGCACACCCAGAATTTGACCCCATAACCCACCATTTGGATTTGCGAACGCCTGATCAAACGCTAGCAGGCTTCTCGAATGTCATTTCCAGCCATGTGGGTTGAGCCTCACTGGTTCACTCCGACAAAAACCGAGTCCCGGGGCAGCGCACTGATCACATAGCGCCTCCTGACAACCGTTCGCGCGCGACCGCTGCCCGCATAACTTCGGCCTAGGAAGGTGCCTTCACACCAGCGCAGAAGTCGCGACTTTCAACTCAGACCATCAGGCATCTTTTTCCGCAAGATCTGGGGTTGTACGTAACGGTAATTGGCTGCAGTCTGGGGAATCTGAGTGTAGGCGCTGTAGGGTTGCTGCATCCCTGCCGCGGTTGCAATGGAAGCGACCTGCCTTTACCGGTTCGAGGTGTGGGATGCGTAGGAGCCAAGATGTTGGCATATCAGCGTCTGACGCACCGGGAAAGTTACTTGAAAATCTCTGCTTGAGCGCCCTGGCGCAACGACAGGTGATCCTATAAGAGTATTTGGATCGCCGCTGCTTGTGAGAGCGTGCAGACCGGATTGGGAATTCTGAGTTTCCTACCTCCAGGCTCCCTCACCTTGGCATAGCTACGCAGATTTGCTACAGCCCGTCTTCATCATGCCGAACCACCATGTTGTTGGTGCTGGAGAGGCCGAGAAGGGATACAACCATGCGCAGTATGGCTACGACAAGCAAACGACGACCACTGAAGGGCCTTTTGTGCACGGCGCTGCTACGATCGGTGAAGCTACCGGACGAGGAGGTGACACACACCGTGGACTGAAGAGTCGACACATCCAGTTCTTGTACGGTATCTCAGTGTCAAACGCGCTCAGTGAAGGGACTAACGCGCACGCAGGGCCCTCGGAGGTGCCATTGGAACAGGTCTCTTCGTCGGATCTGGCGCAATTCTTGCCCTGGTCGGCCCCGCGCCGCTGTTCATGGCTTACTTGTCCATGATGATCGTCGTCTGGAACGTCATGAACAACTTGGCTGAAATCGTGACTTATCTGCCCATGAAGGGTATCACCATCCCCTACTTCGTCAAGCGCTTTGTAGATCCCTCGTTGGCCTTCGCTGCTGGCTGGAACTATTGGTACGCGTATTCAATTTTGATCGCCGCTGAAGCTACGGCAGGTGCTATTCTTCTGGATTACTGGGAGACGCCTGTTCATAGCGCAGTCTGGATCACCATTTTCCTCGTCCTCGTCTTATTCTTGAACATCGTTGCTGTCGGCATCTTTGGCGAAGCTGAATTTTGGTTCGCTTCTATCAAGTTTATCACAATCATGGGTCTGATCATCGTTGGTTTTACGATCATGTTGGGTGGAAGTCCCAATGGTCAAGGCCGCCTTGGCTTCAGATACTGGAACAATCCTGGCGCGTTTAAGCCGTATCTTGTCGAAGGACATGCTGGCAATTTTCTGGCATTCTGGACTGCGTTTGTCCGTGCTGGATTCGCTTTCATCACCTCTCCGGAACTCATAGCGCTCAGTGCTGGTGAAACCATCGCACCTCGACGCAATATCCCGAAGGCAGCCGGTCGTTTTATCTATCGTTTAGCCATCTTCTACGGATTCGGATCCTTCATCATTGGTGTCATCGTTCCTTCGGACAATGAGCAGCTTCTTAGCCCGAACTCCAATGCTTCCGCATCGCCGTTCGTTATTGGTATCCAGAGGGCTGGAATTGGTGGCTTGAACCATGCCATCAACGCAGCAGTGCTGACATCCGCTTGGTCAGCTGGAAACGCTTTCCTCTTTTCTGGCTCCCGTGTGCTGTACGGTATGGCGTTGAACGGCGACGCCCCAAAACTCTTCGGCAAGACGAACAAGAATGGTGTGCCTTGGGTTGCAGTTCTCGCGACCTGGTCCATTGGTTTTCTTGCGTACCTGAACGTTTCCAGCACCGGTGCCCAGGTGTTCACCTGGTTCTCCAACATCTCCACCATTTCTGGATTCATTGCTTGGATAGTTGTTATGATCACCTACATCCGCTTCCGCAAAGCCATGATCTACAACAATATGCTCGACCAGCTGCCCTTCCGCACGAGATTTCAGCCTTACTTTGTCTGGGTCGTACTCTTCGTCGTTTCGCTTCTGACCATCACCAATGGCTTTGGCGTCTTCACAAACGCAAGATGGAACGTTTCTGATTTCCTGGCAGCGTACATCACACTTCCTATCTTCCTCGCCCTCTACTTTGGTCATAAGATCTGGTACCGAACGGCTTTTTACATCAAAGTCCAGAACATCGATGTTATAAGTGGCAAGAGGGAGATGGACGAGCTGTGTGCGAACGATATCTCTGGGGCGCCTGTGCCGAAGAACATGTTGCAGAAGATCTGGTTCTGGATTGCTTAGATAGTTACTATGCCCGCTTAGAACTGCACTGGAGGAGTCAAGTATAAGTCGAGCTCATGACAAAAACAACATAATACTGGTTTGTCTGATTTAACAGTGCACCAAGAGATCTGCGATCAACCTTGTCACGTGCCGAGCCATGTTATTCGTTGCGCTATTGTAGCTACTGCACCTACTTCTACTTTTGACTAATATTATCGAATGAAATGCTTATTGGATGCAGACGGCCTGCAAACGTCGAATCCCATTTGATTGTTACCCTATCGACATTTCGATAATCCAAACCAATACACTCAATGCATTTCCCCTCAAGCTGAAGGATCCGCCAGCCATTCATCACTAGCGCAGGGCTCATCTCCCAACAAGGTTAGCCCCATTTCAGCTCGCTCTTTCCGTGAACGGTTCGGGACGCACGTCTCTGCCCAGCCGCGTCCAGAACTGCAGGTACCCAATCTGGAGACATGGAGAACAACACAGGTGCCAAGCTAGCGAGCGCGAAAACGGTGGATGCACACAGATGCAGTCTTTCAGCGCTGTGCGCTTGTGTGATGGAGGGCAGTGAGTCGGCGCCGGTGTGACCGGGGTGAACGGTGAGCTCAGCTTGGGGGACTTGGAGGCTTGGGAGGGCCGCGGTGTCAGATTCGCGGGCTTAACGGTAAGGTGAGTGTCTGCCTTGTTGCATAAAGGCTCGTGGTGGAAACCAATTATTTGCTTCTCCCTTCAGCCTGCATCTCTCCAGCTCCGCACCGTGCGACACTCTCTCTGCTGTGGAAGTATATGTGTGAATAAGCACCGTAATATAGCTTACAGCTGCTCTCCCCCGTCTTTTTTGGGGCCTATCTCTTTTCATTCAAATTCTACCCTGTACTGAATCTTGAATATCATCATGACCGATGCTGATCAGCCCTGGGGCCGACGCCTCGTCATTTGCTGCGATGGTACCTGGCAGACGAGTGTCAGCGATAAGGAGAACGTCCCCTCGAACGTCACAAAACTATGCCGCCTCATCAAGCGGTACAGCGAGAAAAAGACAGACAAAGCCAGAAATTGGCACCAGCTCGTGTACTATGACAGTGGCATCGGAACTGGCAGTCTAAGTGGCATGGAGGCCGCTCGCCAGGGTGGAACAGGTGCTGGTCTCATGGAGAACGTCATCGAGGCATACAACTTCATCGCCCTGAACTACCAAGAGGGCGATGAGATCTTCTGCTTCGGATTCTCACGTGGAGCGTTCACTGCACGTGCAGTCTCTGGGTTGATTGCAGACATTGGTGTCATCAAACCGCTCGAAATGCAGTATTTCCCACGCATCTACCGTGCCTACATGAGGTACGGGAGCGAGGAGACCAAGGACCCCAAGACTGGCAAGAACATTGGTATCCAGGCTGCGATCGACGCTAAGGCGGGCAAGTGTTTCCGCGAGTCTGATGAATGGAAGAAGCTCATCAAATTGGGAACGTTCATCGACCAGCCGCCTACTGATGCCAGCCGTCAGATCAAGGTCGTCGGTGTCTGGGACACTGTGGGCAGTTTGGGCATGCCAGACCTAGCGGGTCAGAACCTCGGAAGTTTGCGAAAGAAGTATGGATTCCACAACGTGAAGTTGTCGAGCCGTAAGTCTACCCATCCAAGCGTCTTCGGTCGCAGAGAATTGATGGAAACTAGACGTCGGCCATGCATACCATGCTTTGGCTCTGGACGAACGCCGATCAGCTTTCCGGCCTACTCTGTGGTACATTGATGCAAAATCATTCCAGAAAGGCGGCTCGAACGAAGGCAAAACCATGCCTGAGTTGAAGCAAGTTTGGGTACGTGAACGTGTCTTCTTGCCAATGATAACTTCGCAAAAGCGCACAGCTGACACTTGTCAATGTAGTTTCCCGGTGTCCACGTCAACTGTGGAGGTGGATCAGATGACGGCTTCCTCGAAATGCTAGGTGACATGGAGAGTGAGCATATCCTCAGTCGTAAACAATCTGTGCATTACCTGACGTTTCTCCAGATATATCAGTTGCAACGTTCACATGGATGCTCCAATGCATCGCACCTCATCTCGACATCGACCAGGATGGCTTCAAAACCTACCTGGCCCAATATGAACAATGGCTCAATTTCATCCGCACCAAATGCACCTACCACCACAAATGGCACCAGAGCTGGATCCGCCAACAATATAACAAGATCCCCAACATACCCTACTTCGGTGAAGAACCTGATCCGCTAGCTGATCCTAAGCGGGAAGAGCCGCACACGCACGACTTCGACTTTGGCTGGGGCGTCGGCCCCATCGTCGACAGCTACACCGAGCTGTATAAGAAGAACGGGCCGCCGCGCCCGCGCCGCCCGGGGCACGAGCAAATGGAGATTGAGGGCGAGTGGACCGACATCAAAGGCAGCCGCGACGCACCGACGGGCTTCAAGACACACGAGTACATCCATCCGCTCGTCGAGTACCGGCGCGCGGTGCTCACACGCTGGGACACATGGGCCTGGGATACGGCGCACCCGCTCAAGGACTGGCGGCGCGCGGTACGGACCGAGAGCGACGGGAGCGCGCGCCACTGGTGGTACAGGCCTGGTGGGGATGACGACGATAGGCTGCCCGAGTGGTGCGTGTTGCCCGACACCAAGGTCGAGATTAATTATGAGCGCACGTGGTACAATGCCACGAAGCAGATGAACTCAGAGAACAGTAAGAAGAAACAGTTGTTGACTTACTTGGAGGACCTGGATAAGGAGATCAAGTTCGAGCCGAAGAGGATGAATGAGTGGGAGTTGTGAGTTATACGGTAATCAGGGAAGGTGCGTTTAGGGCAAATTGGCGTTTAGGTGTAAGGAAAGCGTCTCCTAATGTAGTCGTTTCGTCTAGTAGTCTTTTGCTCTACTCTTCATCCTCTTCATCGTCGTCCCCAAAGTCCACGCCATACTCGGCACAAACATCCCACTTATCACCCTTCGCACTCTTGCTGACGTACTTCGTGAACCTCAACACTCCCTTGTCTCTAAGGACGATCGCAAGGTTGTTCCACGCAGCAGGCTGACTGAATAGGATGCCATCGTCCTCGTCATCACCAGCGCTCTTGTAGATCGCGGGATCAGCCTTCGCCTTGCGTCTCTGGCCCGCACCCGTGCTAGTCGAGGGCTCACCAGCAGGCGCATCGTCCTCATCTTCGCCGGCCATGTACATTTCGTAGCCGCCAACTTCCTCTTCCTCCTGTTTCTGCTTGGGCTTGGGCTTCCCGTTGGTCTTGCCCTTGCCCTTGCCCTTGGACTTGCCCTTACTCGAGCTACCGTTTTGCTTGGGTTCCTCCTCAGCCTCCTCCTCTTCCTCTTCCTCGTCACCCCATCCTTTGGAAGGTGTGATACCCAGAGTGACTTCTAGTTGAGGCTCCTCTTCTTCGTAAGCAGTCGCGAGTGTATAATCAAGGCCACGACGGAACCGGCGTGCGATGATATTGCTCTTTGTGAGCGTAGCGCCTGTAACGAGGGAGATCCATTTTGAGAATGCTGGGTGCGGGAAGAGGCCGTCGATGAGCTCGTCGTAGGGCGTCAAGCCAGCGTTCTCCTGGTAGCCCTCTACCGGCCGAGGCTGAATAGCCTGGCGATAGAGGTAACGCTGCTTGTGTGGTGGGCGCGCAATGCCGACCTTTGCATCCTTGTTGGTAGGGTTCGATGGCAGACTCGGTTCGGCCTCATGATCTTTGGACTCGAGGTACTCGCGAAGGCGTGCTGAGAATTTGGCTGACAAGAAGCCAGCAAGTCGCAAGGAAGACTCGTTCTGGAACATCTCCGAGACCTCCTCAACTGTGTCAGGTGTGAGATAGTTAGGGTTCATGTACTTGATGAGGAAATCAATCTCAGTCTCTGTAAGTTCAACGTCGTCATCGTCTTGCTTGGCTTGCTCCTCCCAGTCTGGGTTCTCTACCCAATGTGATTGGGGTTCGTCAAAGACGTCTGCCTTGCCACCCTGCAGTTGCGCAAGTGAACTCTTCTCGGCAAGCTTCTCCTCGAGGCCCTCCTCAAACCCCTCCTCGCCCTCTTGCGGGATATGGAACCAACCACTGATCGCCATGCGTACACGGCCACCGTCGTCCTCTTTCATCTCGTCAGCACCCCTTCGGTAAACCTCCTCAACATCGTGGAAGCTCTCTCCCGGCTGGACAGTGAAGAAGGACAGCTGGTTCCAGGCGGGTGGTATGACGAGCGAGAACTCAGGTGATGGAACCTTAACATTAGAGCCATCAGATGTTGTCTTGTGCTCGGTAGGGTACAGTCGCAATGCGCCTCCGTACTCTGGCTTCCATGTTTTGTCCGGGTCCAACAAATACAGGATCCAGCTTACACGCCGACTACCAATCACATCGTCATGGCAAAGCAGATGACATCCTGGTGTATATACATTGACAGCCATGTCTGTCTTTTTCCCACTCAATGGCCCAGATCCTGTAATTGAGGAGAGGTATTTGCGGAAGGCTGATGAGTACAGCGAGTCGCGCAGCGTGAGCAAAGAAGGCAATCGCTTGAGCGCCGAGTCATCAAGGCCATCGAGGTTCGCTAGGTCGCCAGATTGGTGGATTTTGTAGATGTCGGTCTCCTTGGGTGTAAAGGAGATGTGCTCTCGGATTTCTTCGCGTACTTTGCGCAGGAGCGAATCGTCGACAAGTTTGTTGATGACAGCATGCTTGTAGCTACGCCGGTGTTAGAACAAGTTGGGTAGACAGGCAGATGGACGTACGGTTGCGATTCGGCGTAGTATTTAGTATAGCCGGCAAGCCTTTTGCTCTCGAACAGACCCTCATCGAAGTTCTTGTGCGCCTCGTTGTCGGAGATGGCTCTCTTTTTCGACTTGCCGTTCGCCGGTGACTGATTCTTACGTTTTGGCATGATGGTTGTTGTAGGCAATTGCTCTTGCTTGGAGATGTGAAAAGTGCCGCGCCGAGCTCGATGTAAATTTTGGTGGCCGGAGGCTTCGATGCCGTCACACCACCATCGCTCGATCATTATCGATAACACATCTTGCTGCAAGGCTTGAAGGCTTGGCCATGCACACCAGGGTTCACATTTCAAGATCAAAGATCAGGTTTGCTCTTGGTTCGGAGCTATGATCAGATATCTGGAAATCAACATATGCTTGGTCAATTGTGTTGTCTTATCAGCTCGGTATCGCGATGTGCACATTTTGGCGAGAATATAAGAAGATATTGTGGTTGGGTATGTAAATCTACACGACCTTGTCACGCAGCTAAGTCTGCTCGTGATGATGAAACGAAAGACTTTTTACCCAGATAACGCCGACCCATAAGAAGAAAAGTAAATCCGTGTCCAACAGCAGTATCATGAACTGACAGTTGGAGCCCAAGTTCATGAAGCTCGTGCCACATGTGGTATCATACACGACGACCCATTACTTACTCTTGCGAGATGATCAATGCAATTACGGGAAATCAGAGGCAGAGGGGCAAGACGCTTAGTCGAAGCTGACCTTGGAGCCCTTGAAGTCACCGAAGCCGCCGCGGTTGAACGAACCGCCGCCACGACCACCACGGTCGCCGAAGCCACCGCGGCCACCACGACCACCACCACGGCCGCCACGGTCACCGAAGCCACCGCGACCGCCACGGCCACCGCCGCGACCGCCACGATCGCCGAATCCACCACGGCCACCGCGACCACCGCCACGGCCACCGCCGAAGCCACCACGGCCACCGCCGGCGCTGTCATCACGAGCAGCAGCAAAGTCAAGACGGATGGGACGACCAGCAATCTCGGCACCGTTGAGAGCCTCAAGAGCAGAGGTAGCCTCCTCGGTAGAAGAGAAGTCGACGTATCCGAAACCCTTGAGGGCACCGGTCTCACGGTCGGTGGGCAGAGAGACACGGGAGATGTTTCCGTACTCCTGGAAAGCCTCCTGGACGGCGTCGTTGGTGCAGTCGAAGGAGAGGTTACCAAGGAAGAGGGTGTTGCTGGGAGCGGAGCGCTTGTCGCCGAACTTGTTGGCACGGTCGAAGGTCTTGTTGGCAGGCTTCTCACGGGGGGTAGAGAAGTCGACGTTGAGGGCACGGCCATCAAGCTCGTATCCCATCATCTCCTTCTGTGCCTTGGCAGCAGCATCGGCAGACTCGAACTCAACGTATCCGAAGCCCTTGGAGCGGCCAGTCTCGCGGTCGCTGATGACACGGCAGCCGGTGATGGTACCGAACTGCTCGAACTCGCGGTAGAGCCAGTCCTCATCGATGTTCCAGCTCAAGCTACCGACGAAGAGGTTCTTGATGCCCTCGCTCTCAGCGGCGGGAGCCTCAGTCTTGGTCTTCTTGACGGCAGGCTCAGAAGCCTCCTCGGCCTTGCGCTTCTTGGAAGGAGCCTCGGAGTCGCTGTCGGAGGAGTCGGAATCGGAGGAGTCGGCGTCAGAGTCGGAGTCAGAGGACTGGTAAATTGTCAGTAGTTGTGGGATGAACAGGTGGGTGAGGGACACTTACAGCATCAGCCTTGGCTGCGGGCTTCTCCTCAGCCTCGCTGCTGTCAGACTCAGAGTCGGAGTCGGAGTCAGAGCTCTCAGCCTTAGCAGCGACCTTAGCGGTCTTAGCAGCAGGCTTCTCCTCCTCGCTCTCGCTGTCACTGCTGTCAGAGTCGGAAGACTCAGCCTCAGCGGCGGCGGGAGCGTCAGGGATCTCAGAGTCAGAGTCGCTGGACTCGTCCTCGCTCTCAGACTCGCTGCTGGAGGGCTCGGGGGTAGGCTCCTTCTTGGCCTTCTTGGAGGACTTCTTCACCTCCTTCTCGACAGCCTTGCCAGCAGCCTTGCCTGTAGCCTTGCTCTTGGCCTTGGGGGTTTCGGCGACCTTGGCGACGCGGCCAGCCTTGACGCTCGAGAGCTCAGACTTCTTCTCCTTCTTGTCGGTGACCTTGGACTTTCCCATTTTGGCGATGATAAACTAGATCTACAATGTATCAGTATAATGTTGGTGATGACATGTGAAAAAAATGACAGAAGGAAGAGGAAGACGAGACAGAGCTCGTATGCTCGTGCGCTGACTTCCATAGGAAGATCATGCGCAGATAGCCTGTTCAACTGGATGCCTCATATTGCAAAAGCCCACTGGAATCTCTTGAGATCGCGCGAAACGATGTGCCCTCAAGCCCACGGAAGCCCACAAGATGCCCACAGAAGAATTGGCTTCAAGGCAGAGTGTTCCCACAAAAGCCGAGAAGACAAGACGAAAACCCTCATAGTAGCCATAAGCCCTCTGGTTTGATCTTGTCGTGCTCTTGCGAGCGACGAACATTGCCCTCTGAATGTGTGTTAAGGAAAAGCCGCAAATGCCCACTGACTTGAATAGTTTCTGATAGCCCACAGTAGAACCTCGTAAAGCTGATAAAGTGTCGAACAAGATAATGTCGACAAGTGAAGGTGTGGAGGAGGAGTGTAGAGGAAATATTGGGAGGCGCACAGCTTTAAGCTCTTGGGAAAGGCCAGGGCAGAAAACCGAACTTTTTTTCAGCGGGTTGGGTGGCCCGAGCGGCGGGCGGTGTGGAGCTAGCGTAGTCCCTGCCACCTCCACGCGCCGAGGACTGCTGTCCAGTAAAGCTCCAGCAGTCGCAATGGCATCACCAGCGGCACACAAGCCGCGCAGACGGAGGAAGATCGAAGAGGGCTCTCTCGCCCATGTTAATCACGGGACACTCGATTTCGACGAAACCACCAATGCACGGAAGCCTGCGTTTCCGCTCGTTGCCTTCCTTTGGCCAGCCAAGGGTACTGTGTCGCTATGGGTGACAATCCCTCTAATCTTGATGGCCGTTGGCCTCTTTCGATGGACCGTCAGTTTATGGGGCTACTCTGGCTACCAATCGCCGCCTATGCACGGAGACTTTGAGGCTCAACGGCACTGGATGGAGATCACCAAGCATCTCCCCGTGTCGCAATGGTATTTCTACGATTTGCAGTGGTGGGGCCTGGACTATCCACCACTCACGGCCTACCACAGCTGGGTCTTAGGCGTCATGTAGGTCAACATGTCAAGCTTCAGCTAGCAGTACTGAGTTCACCAGTGGCTCCGCCATCAATCCAGAATGGTTCGCCCTCGACAGGTCGCGTGCACTTGACGATCCCAACTTGAAGATATATATGCGAGCGACCGTCTTCGTCTCCGAATACCTTGCCTACGTACCGGCACTCGTTGTCTTCCTCCGTCGGTACACAAAGTCAGAAGGTGTCAATGTGTGGGAGGGCTCGATCGCGCTGGTCGCGATACTACTCCAGCCTGGCACCATCCTCATCGACCATGGGCATTTCCAGTACAACACAGTCATGCTCGGTTTTACCGTTGCAACAATGTCGAGCATGATTGCTGGACGGCCACTGTGGGGCTGCGTCTTCTTCGTAGCCGCACTCGGATTCAAGCAAATGGCTCTCTTCTACGCCCCCGCCGTCTTCGCATACCTGTTGGGGATCTGCGTCTTCCCCAAAATCAATATCGTGCGATTCTTTTCGATCGCACTTGTAACGCTTGCGGCTTTCGCAGTGCTGTATCTGCCTTTCTTGGTGGGCGTGGCCTACGACATCTACAGAGGCATCGCAGACAAGGGGCTCCCAGTACCCCCACTCATGGATTCATTGCCAATCCGATGGGATACTGATGCCTGGTACTACTCTGTTGTTCTGCAGATGACGCAGTCAATCCATCGGATCTTCCCCTTCTCCCGTGGCCTGTTCGAGGACAAGGTTGCTAACATCTGGTGCACTATCCATACCTTTCACAAGCTGTACCGCTACCCACAGCAACTGCTTCAGCGCGCAGCTCTGTTGGCTACTTCCGCCGCCATCTTACCGCCGTGTCTGATCATCTTTTTCAAGCCAAAGAAGGAGCTCCTGCCTCTTACATTTGCAGCAGTATCTTGGGGGTTCTTCCTGTGCTCGTACCAGGTGCATGAGAAGAATGTGCTTCTCCCATTGCTGCCAATGACGCTTTTGCTAGGTGGACAAGAAGGTTTGCTACCATCGACTCGCGCTTGGGTCGGTCTTGCCAACATGTTGGGCATCTGGACAATGTTTCCTCTCTTGAAGCGAGATGAGCTTCGAGTCCCGTACTTTGTCATCACACTCCTCTGGGCTTACTTGTTGGGCCTTCCGCCAACCTCCTTCGCCGCGTACCACGAGGGCAGTCGGAATGGTCTCAACTTGCTTAGCAAAATCATCCATCTCAACATCTATTTGGCTATGGTGGGCTGGCACGTTGCTGAGGCTTTCTGTCCTCCGCCAGCCGACAAGCCAGATCTGTGGGTGGTTGCAAATGCCATCGTCGGCACAGGTGGATTTGGCATCTGCTACCTCTGGTGTCTGTGGCGATTAGTCACCAAGAGCGAGATTCTTGGAAAAGAAAAAAGCAAGACGCAGTAGTCTGCCTCGGTCTCATTGCATTCTTTCGAGATACCCCGGCATTGGAGGGAAGATTCAGGTCGTACATTGTATATATACAGCGAATGTACAATACCCATATCTAATGCTAGACGCCATCATGCTGTGTGTTGTACAGTGACTCTACATCTTCTTATGATACATCCTACGGGCCAGCTTAGATCTTAAACCCGTAGCCGGCCATGCATGTCTTGTACTGCGAGACGAGGTCGCCGCACTCCTTCTGGGGGTCGTTCGATGTCGAGAACAGCATGCACTCGTCGCGTTTCGCCTTCTGATCAGTGCAGACACAGCACGGCTGTTGACGTCAGCCAGACTATCTCAGACCATACAATGCATACACACCTTGTACTTGGTCTGCGGCGCGGTGGTGTCTTTGAGGTCTGCGCCCATATTGGCGGCGGTCGGTGGTGCTATTTCAGATCAGCCATGTGAGTCGCGACGCACCCGATTACATCACCAGCATACCTGAGGACATTGTGCGATGTGGTGGTGGTGTGCAGGAGCGCTGCTTAGAAATCGCCTCGGATAGGCGCGTGAACTTTTGGCGATGTCATCCCAGCGCGCCGACGAGCGCCTTGGCTCTCCCGCCTCTCGCCGGGTGAACGCCTGCACGTCTCCAGCGCTGCCTAGCGCCTGCCTGGCCCTGATTCTTGCAGGGATGGCAGCCCACTTCGCCGGTCTTCGACCTGTGCAAATACCCCACCAAAACATTGCCCCCAAAACAACTCAAACCGCGCCACACCTCGCTCTACAGTCCGCGTACTGGCAAAGATCTGTCCTGACTATTCTTCCTTTCTTTGGTTCCGATCAACATGTCTAAGCTGTTTTCGCTCGAAGGCAAGGGCCTGAAGCTCACGTCTGCCGCCGATATCGAGCCGCATCTCCAGGCCCTCAAGGAGAACAACGATGTGGAGGAAGTGAGATTCTTGGGCAACACATTGGGCATAGAGGCTTGTGAGGCCCTGGCAAAGGTTCTGGAGACCAAGAAGAGCCTCAAGGTACGTTCACATTGTCTCTTGCCTCGAGCGCACAATTCACACATGACCAGGTCGCAAACTTCGCCGACATCTTCACCGGTCGCCTGCTCTCCGAAATCCCAGCTGCGCTTCAGCACCTCGTCAACGCCTTCCTTACATTGCCTAACCTTCAAACAGTCGACCTCTGCGACAACGCCTTCGGCCTGAACACCGTCGCGCCCCTTGTCGACTTCCTCTCCGCCCACACCCCGCTCCGCTTCCTCTACCTGAACAACAATGGCATGGGTCCCGCAGCCGGTGTTCTTCTCGCCGATGCTCTCACAGCCCTTGCTGGCAAGAAGGACGCCGCGCGCAAAGAAGGCAAAGAAGTGCCCGACCTCGAGCTCGTGATCTGCGGCCGCAACCGCCTCGAGAACGGTTCTATGCAAGCATGGGCTAAGGCATATGCAGCAAACCAGGGCATCAAGACTATCAAGATGACACAGAACGGAATCCGCCAAGAGGGCATCACACACCTCCTCAGCCACGGCATCGCGCACCTTTCCAAGCTCGAAACCCTCGACCTGCAGGACAACACGTTCACATCCATGGGCGGCAAGGCTCTCAGCAACGCCGTCGGCAAGTGGCCCGCCCTGCGCGAACTCGGTGTCGGCGACTGTCTGCTTTCTGCCCGCGGCGGCGTTGCGCTCGCCGAGGCGCTGCAGAAGGGCAACAACAAGAACATCGAGGTGCTGCGCCTGCAGTTCAATGACATCAACGCAAAGGGTCTCGCGGGCCTGGCTGCCGCCGCGCCGAAACTCCCTGCGCTGCGCCGCGTCGAGCTCAATGGAAACAAGTTCGATGAGGAGGACTCTAGTATTGAGAAGCTCCGGGAGATTCTGGATGCGAGGAAAGAGGAGAGCGGCGAGAGGGAAGATGACGAGGAATACTGGGGTCTTGACGAGTTGGATGAGCTGGAGAGTGAGGATGAAGACGAGGAGGACAGCGATGATGAGGCGAAGAAGGACAGTGATGATGAGGAGGAGGGCGTTGAGGTCGAGGAGCGCGCGGCAAGACAGTTGGTCGAGGAACAGCGGGCCGAAGACTCGCCAGTAGCACAAGAGAAAGACGTAAAGGTCGACGATTTGGCTGATGTCCTGGCCAAGGCTGAGATCAAGTAGGCAAAGATCATGCTGTTGCTACTTTGGACGTTGTGCGATGCGCACAGGATACTGGATCGTGTAGATCAGATGCATAACGAGTCGATACCATAGAATTCATGATTTTTATTCGTACAAGCAGTACCTTTGTATCGACAACAACAGGTGGGTTGGGTAGGGCCTGCAATATCAATGACACGTATAACTCGATTGTATAATAGGATCGCTCGTGTTCAAGTGCTTTGGGGCCGGTCCTTCCTCGATTGATATAAAACCCTAAGTCGAGACATCACATCGTCCAGACCGCACTCTTTCGTCGCCAGATCACACGGCAGGTTGATTGTTCTCCCCCTTGTTCGTTCGAGGAGGATCTTCAGTGCCACCACCGCCTGTGTCGGCAGAACCGTAGTTGTGGAACTTGGGGTACGTGACATCGTGCCTGCTGTCGCCACGAGTAGCGTTGGTAGAGTCGCTGAGTGAATAGTACCGCCTCATCGAAGAGTTCGACGGTATTACAGCACTCTTTTCTAGCGAGCGCTGTCGACTTGGGCGGACTGAATCTACGGCAGCAGTATCGATATGAACAGTACGAATCTCGGTCTCGGCTTTAGGCAGATCAGCGTCGGCTTTGTGGCGAAGCTGCTTCTGTGGCGTGAAGATGCGACTGTTGGCACGAGGTCTCGTCTCTGGGGAGGCGCTGCTGATCGAAACTTGTCGCTGACGCCTGGCTACGACAGACTGGGCTATAGCAGTCAGTCCGCCCCTCTCTGTATGGCCATGGGCTCGGGCTTCCAGAGAATGCAGGTGGTCAGCCTCGGCCTTAGTGACGATACCACGCTCGACTTTGGGTATTATCCTGGCGTACTCCTGATGGAGCTCAGCCTCCAGCTCTGGATGAGGTGCACTCGTGCAGCCAATAGCTTTCTGCATGACTGGATCTGCGTTAGACAGCCTCTCGGTACTCAGTGAAGCATATAACCCACTGCTAACGATGCTCTGTGTGGTCCGAAGCATATCTGTTGTAATACCCTCGGGATTGGCTTTGACCGCAGCGTGGAGGTCCTCGACGACATTAGGCAAGTGGGCCATGGACGAGCGGTCGTCTTCCAGAATTGACTCCCCGTCCCCGTTACGTATGGCGAGGTCTGCGACAGCAGCAATGATTTCAGCTGTCCATTGATCTCCTTCTTCGGCATGGTCAGCAAGTATCTGAGCATCTTCCGTGGTAATGCTCTCAGCATCATGCCTCAGCTTTGCGAGAACGAGCTCCATAGCGATCTGCAGCCTCCGGTGACGATCCAGCCTCTCCACCTGTCCTGGCGTAACATCTGACATGCTGGAGCTCTTCGTGGATGTGTTTGAGAGAACCGAACAATCTGAACCTTTGTCGTGCAACAGGGGGTGACAGCGTGACGGTCCACTTTTTGAGAGGAAACAACAAAGTATGTGTCGCAGTCTATGACGTCGGATGTCCAACGCGCTTGCAGTATGGCGGGTGAAAGGGACAGAGCGAACGACAGCAGCCTCACTGCGGTACTCTAATACGGTTGCAAGCAAAGCCATAAATCTTGTGTGAATATCCAAGGAATGCGAATCAAAGGAGAGGAGTAATCAATGCTCTGCATTAGATGCCTATCAAGAGCTCAGCTCGACTTTGGCGATTCAGGAATGAGTGTTGAATACACCGCGCAGAGCCATCCACTCAGAGACCGCCCATGTGCTGCGCAAAATGTTCAGCCTCTCCTGGTTGCTGTATATGGATTGTATGGGCTGGCACCGCTTCAAGATGTCATCGAGAGAACGTCCGGTTCCTTCACACAGCTTTTCAAAACGCATTATGCGGAGACCAGTCGTCGAAGAATCAGGTATAACGGCTTTATGGAGTCTGTCCCCGAGGCAGATCAAGTCGACCGCTACATCGGCTCGAGGATTCATCCTCTTGACTTGAGTCTTCGCTTCTTGAAGAAATTCGATCTGCTGCATGAGCTCCATTGCCTCCACTGCATGAGATCGAAGTTCGACGAGAATGTGTTTCAGTCCACCCATTTCCGGAAATGCCATCTGCGTTTGTATCAAGTTGTTCATTGCCAGGTTGTTGGCAATAGTATATCCAAAATCGGTGGCATCGGGTGGGAGCTCCGCAGGCGTATGATAAGAAGTACTATCAACGACGATGTGTAATCTACAAACAGCGTTCAATTGTTCTTGTGTGCGTCTTTTTTTCCACTCTTCAAATCCGGTACGAGGGCCGACTGTGATTGAATTCATCGAGTACGGAAGCAGGCGAGTTTCCAAGTACATTTGCCGGTTGACGAATAGTAGACTGACGCGGCGATATTGGACATACGTCACGCCCCCAAAACACGGAAAGACGTTGCTCAGATCGCCGAGGACGTCCTCGTAGATCACATTGCGGAGCTCGGCGGGGAGCCTAAAGAATGGAGGTTGCATGTTGCCAAAGTCTTCGGTCGTCGTCTCATCAGCAGACGGTATGTGTGTTCAGCCTTGGGTGCCTAGCCTACACTTTGTGTGCAATAGTACGTTGTGACGTGTTGTGAGACCTATCTTGGTGGTTGAGATAGATACAATGCTGTAGTAGACTGCTGGCAGGAGTGAGCATTCATGGGACCAGAATCGGCACACCCAATTAACAGTATGTCGCTTTAAACGTAATTAGTGGACCTTTCTTATACAAATGGCGCAGTGAGTCGGTTTCTGTCAGCGGCAAGCTTTCGTAGTACAGAGCCACACGTGACGATACCTGTTATCGATAAGAAATTTCCGAGCTTTCGCCTGTAGGAGAATGCGCGTCTGGAGGCGCCAGAATCGCATCACCATCACGTTTGCGGTTACTTTTTTGTATACTCAGCCTTTCTTATAACCTCACTTCTAGATCAGATGGGGTATGAACTCGTAAATCCTGCGAAATCGAGCCCTCTCTGCAGCAACACCCGCGATCGCTGCGCTCGCTGATGCTTGCGCTCCGCCAACTACGATGTCTTCTCCACTCCATGCCAATTTCCCAAACGCGCACTCTGAGAACACTACCTCGCCCTATTCCTACCTACACCAAACAATGGAATCCAACAATACACAGCCCGCGCCGCCCATCGAAGACGTCGACCGAGTCTCTCGAACCTTACGAGTCTTCACGAACCACTCTCAAGCAAGATCCGCCTGGCGACGTCAAGAATGGTTGGCGACGAGCCACAACCCAACAGCATGGTGCTGAGGATGTTGTCATTGAAGTCAACAGTAGCAGTTCAAGGATCAAACATGCTATGAAGAAGCTAGAGTGTCTGCTGAATCTTGCGAACTCTGAAGACGTCATAAGCCCGAATTTCCGAGCGCCCTTATGGAACGCTTATTTGATGGCTATGAAGTACAAAACATCTCTACCTAAGCGCCTGTCTCAAAGGGCTTGGAATATACTATGGAAGTCGCGGTATGCTGATTTTGCTGATGTCTCGCGTCGCGAGAAACACCTGGCCAAGCTCAACCGAGATTTCGTCAATGCACAAACATCTCCGGTTGCTGGACAGGTGGCATATAGTATCGAACGAAAGTTCATGGCTGGCATGCAGGAACAAGCTCTCGACATGTGGGCAGGTAGTCGACATGACTTTGCTACGGCACCCGAGTATCTGGATGTGGGCACAAGACTGTACGCGCTCGCTGGCCATGCGGACCAATCACGGGATATCATGGATCGTCTTCTTCAGTTAGACCCGAATTGGGATCCGGCTGTAAAAATGGCAGTATTCCGCGCATACACTAGCTCGGGTTCGGACCAACACATTGATAAAGCGAGGGAGATGTATCATGCTATAAAGGAAAGAATAGGGGCCGGAGGTGTACTCGAGGCATACGATTCCTGCATGATCGGATTTCTGGAAGCAAGATCGCTGCCAGATGCGAAGCTAGTGTTCCAAGACATGATTCGTGCAGGCTGCCTGGAGACCACAGGATCCGAATCGCACGTTCAGGGAGTCATCCGAAGACTCAACTTGCTGTATGCTCTAGGCACTGACATCACAAGCATGAGTGGCATTGCGCTAGATGCTATCGCTGTCCTGCCTGTAGCATATCATGGTCACATATTCACCGACTGGATGAAGTCTGCGCTGGCTGAACGGTCCCCAAAAGCCGCTGCTCATATTCTCGACAGTATGATCCGTCAAGGTTATCGGCCTGTTACCGAAGATTTCAATCTGCTGTTAAGAACCCTCTTCGGGACGAAGCTACCTGATAATATTTTGAGGGCAGAGGACATTGGCTGGAAGATGGTTGAAGAAGCTCGCCTATCATCAATACCGACGGAGCGGCATCCTTCAGGAAGTCGGGTCAAAGCCATCGTAGAACGATTACAGAACGCCAGCGTGCTTGATGCCGACTCCGCAGCTTCGGTGCCTGCGGCAAATGCGATAACTTTCGCCCTTATCATGCGCCATCATGCCTCGAACTCACAATGGGAGCATGTGGACTATCTAACTAGACAGCTAAGGTTGGCTGAGATTGAAGTAAACTGCATCATCATGAACGTGCTTATTGATATCAAATGTCATAAAGGGCAGTTTCGCGAGGCATGGCAGGTTTACACATCAATCACGAACGATCCTGACCGGGCTGGAACCGTCTACCCTGACGGTGAAACTATGAGAATTCTGTGGAAAACCCTTCGCATTGCACTCAGCGATCCAGCCAACCGAGACGATCCCAACCTGCCGACACCACGCAAACTACTTCGCGAAACAATAGACTGGTGGATGTTGGTTCGCCACAGGCCTGACGCCGACCGGTTTATCCATGGACTTGCTACCGATAATAAGGGCGCCATCACTAAATTAATGCTGCACTGCTTCAGTTACGCACAAGATTTGGCCGGTTCCCTCGTGGCTCTGCACGTTCTCCGCCAGCAATTCAAGATTTACCCTACGCAGGAAACAGCGGGGACAGTGATACGGCAACAGGCATGGGAGGCTATGCACAACGAAACCGAGTCGGTTCGCAGGCAATTTGGTCTCAGTAAAAACAATGCAAGAAATATACAGAGACTCCAGCATACATACGAGCATATATTCCGGCTCAGGCTAAAGCGACTGAAGATCTCAGAAGATATGTACCGGGCGTACAGCGACGAGGAAAAGGGTGATTTTGAGCTCAACGTAATCAGTGAGTTCGTCAGATATGCTCTGCATGCACAATGGTCGATGGAGTCCGTCGAACGCCTGATTTCGAGCGCTGCAATTGTAGCTGGAGTCCCACACATGCCGACTGGAGATCTCACTGTCTTTGACATTTTCGATGTCTCGCAGACCTGATCGGCTTACATCTATGACACTCTCCTCACTCTGCCGGCCTTACAAGAGCAAGTTAAATTACGTTTCTCATAACTTCATTGTACCATATATTTCCAAGATACCCCACCGAATCCATAGACCTAATTTTCGTGTACCACATTCGCTCAAATCTTACATCATATCTATCTTCTCCGCCCATGTCTTCTATAGCCCCAGGGGATTGCTAGCGCTCGTCTTCTTCACTGTGCTACCTGTGACGCCAGGCCTGGTTGCCATGCTCGCAGCGCCTCCTGCGGCACCTGTTGATAGACCCAGGGGGTTTCCTTTGGTAGTCGCCCGACTGCCCGCTGCGCCAGTCATGTCTTTGATGGAGTTGCCGTACTCGCGGACCATGTCACCCCAGCCTCGCGATGTGTTTGATATGCTGTCGAAAGTTAGCGACATTGCAGGCTCACGTTGGAATTACTTGCCTTGCGCCAGCTCCCCTTCCAGCACCAGCAACACCATTCCCAGCAGCTGTTACCACCGCGCCGGCAGCATTCCCCACACCCGCCGCGGCAGCACTCGTCGCGCTACTGATGCCTGACGACGCAGCACCAATGGTCTTTGTAAGCCAACTCTTGTTCTGCGGCTTTGCGACATTCTTTGGCGCTGGTGGGATAGCCTTCTTTGCACCAATCGGTTGCGAGCCAACGGGCTTCTTGACAGCAGGGGCGCCAATGG
Source organism: Boeremia lycopersici (assembly GCA_022609225.1). NCBI lineage: Eukaryota > Fungi > Ascomycota > Dothideomycetes > Pleosporales > Didymellaceae > Boeremia > Boeremia lycopersici. Next base: position 24,261 of record JAGKPY010000018.1, read on the forward strand.
ATTTCTTAGTCGCTGTTGTGGATGTGATAGCCTTTTTTGCTGGTGCTGTGGCGGGTTTCTTGTATGGGACCGTTTTCGTCTGGGCCGATACGGGCTTCTTTGCTGCTCCAACGGCTTTGGGACCCGTAGTCTTGGGACCTGCGACGGACTTCTTTGTGCCAATGGGTTGGGCGACCATTGTGGTGGTATTTGGGGCCTCGATGAAGTGGAGATGGTCTCGCAATAGTTCAACGTCTTATTCGAGATAGTTGCAGGTCGAATGAAGGATTTCTACTCTTTGTGCAGTACAACTACCCCATATCAAGTTTCCCACATCGCCCCATGACGTCGAGGCGGGAACACAACGTCGGGCGGGCGCCATGTCCCTTTCAGGACAAGGCTGTCGACTAGTGCGGAGGCTCGATCGTTTCGCAGTACAGGTGGACCCTGGATGTCGTTTCGCATTCGCAGTCGCTGGACGACATGTCGGTGTCTCCTTCACGAACGCTCTTTGCGCATCTAATTTATATTGTGCCCTGTGCATATACACTGCATCGAACTCTCCTTCAGCTTACGTGACCGGCACGCCTTGACTGGCTGTGTTGACAACCCTTTGCCCCCACTGCTCCCTGGGTCGGTGCATGTCAACGAACATCCGCCTCGCACACCGCAACAAACGCACACGATGACCAGCCTTCACTTGATCCCCAGGCGGCGCCAATAAATACACAACAACAAACGTGAGTTGCTGTTCCGCACCCACCATGCAACACCACCTGCGCACGCGACCAGCGAACCTCAATTGGCGCAACCATGCTGGGTGAAGATACGATCAGGTCGCTGAAGCGGTCCAAGAGTGATGTAGATGATCTCGTTCCTTTGGGCGAGATTACTCCTCCTCGTGGCAACGCTTCGAGCACCCCGCGCATAAGAGGCTCTCGTGCATTCTCGTTGACCAACCTTGCCAAATTTACTGACTCGATAAGAAGAAAGAGCAGATCAAACTCTGGCCGATCGAACTCTACAATCGACAAGGATAGCATCTCGAGTCCTATCACAGATCCAAGGAGTCCCTTGTGTCCACCCACACCTACCTCGCCCTTCGGCGCGTCGCCGTCGCCACTGGTCAAGACCAGATCTAATCCGAGTCCGCACCCGTTCTTCACAGCTGCACGCCCAGCTGCCAAACACACATACTCGGTCTCCGATCCTACGAGCAACCAGTCTCTGCCTACTCGACAGCGAATCGCTGCTTGCCCACCATTCGCATTACCCATCGCACAGAGCTTCAGCAGTGCAGACACTGTAATAGGGAGCCCACTCGAGCGTATTGCAGAGACGCCCTTCGACTGCGATCACGACAGCGAACACCTGGACCTCGACAGAGTTGACAGACGATTGGCCGACATGGAGACAATACGAAACTCACTGCTGCCGCCAGCAATGGTGACGGGCACGAAGGCCCGTGCCATAGGGCAGGCGAAGGAGATGGAGGCGCTTGTGGCAGAAAGGGCGAAACGCAGCGGTGATGAGCCGCCGCAATACGACTTTTATGAACTTATTGGCAAGGGTGCCTACGGACGTGTGTTCAAAGGGTGAGTGGTGGCTGTTGCTGAAGGCAGATCATGCTAATGCAGTCGCAGCAAGAGCCGCAGGACTGATAATCTTGTCGCCATCAAGATCATCGACATTGATACAGTCGACTACCAGGAGATGACGACGAAGAACTTGTCTGAGACCTTGAAAGAGATCGACATCCTGCAGCAACTCAGAGACAGTAGAGCACGACCTTACGTGAACATCATCGAGGAAGCGAAGGCAGTGCACAACGAACTTTGGATCATAAGCGAGTACGCCAGCGGCGGCAGTGTTGCTACGTTAATGAAGCCAATGGCAATGCTGAAGGATCCTGGACCTGGATTGCCGGAGAAGTTCATCATCCCGATCGCCCGTGAATTAGCACTCGGTCTGAAGTATATTCACGAAGCTGGCGTTCTGCATCGAGACATGAAATCAAACAACGTCCTCATTCTAGAAGACGGCCGCGTGCAGTTGTGCGATTTCGGTGTATCTGGGACGCTTGAGCCGCAGAAGTCAAAACGCACGACCATCGTGGGCACGCCTTTCTGGATGGCTCCCGAACTCCAGCGGGAGTGGATTAAAGACGCAGATCCGCACAGCTTAGCAAAGCCTAGGGAGATTCTGTACGGATCCGAGGTCGACATATGGGCGTATGGCTGCACAGTGTACGAAATGGCGTGCGGCTTCCCACCACATCACCGGTCGGCACCTTTCGATTTGCCAAACGCTGGTGTACCAGTGCTTGAGGGCGATCGGTACTCAGACGAGCTCAAAGACTTCGTGTCTTTCTTGCTTCAGCCCGATCCTCAAGATCGTCCCACGCCGGACGAAATACTTGAGCACGTCTACCTGAAGGACTCGACGAAGATGTATCCTACAGTGATGCTGGTCAAGCTGGTCGAAGACTACTACGCCTGGGAACAACAAGGTGGCGCTCGTCAGTCACTTTTCAACGTTTTTGGTGCACAGGCCCCCGATCCGCTCGCTCCAGAGACCGACGACGACGAAGATGATGATTGGACTTTCAGTACGTCCGAAGAATTCGAACAAGAGCATGCGCCGCAGTTCTCGGATCCTTTCATCGGCGGCACTGCGGGCAACTCTTACATGGGACTTCCTCCGGTGGCGGATATGGGACGATTTGAACAACTGCAGGCTAGATTCAAGGAAGAGTCGATCACAAGAGGACAGAAGCGCCTGAACAAGTTGTTCGATACAGAGACAACGCCCTACAGATACAGTATGATCGACGACGACGACGACGACGATAGTAAAGGACGACCGCCTTCAGATCTCGTCCTTCGTGATTTCAACCCAGGCGCTCCGAATAGGGAGACGGTCATTGATCTGGACTTTTCTCTCCCTTCCACCGACCATGTGCCTAGCATTGATCTTGGCGAAGTGCCAACTATCAAGGCGAATCGAATCAAGAGCTTGTTACGAGAAATGGAAGAGGAGGACGCACGTGAGGTTGAACGCGAGCAAGAGCTGCGTGAACAGCAAGAATTCGAGGCGGAGAACCAACTCACAAAGCGTGCGACTCGAGACTGGAAGTTTCCGTCTGCAGCAGACAACCGCAAGACGCGAGAGTGGACATTCCCGTCAATGGATGCACCAGCGGAAGAACCAGACATAGCGGAAGATCTGGATAATCGGAAGACGATGGAATGGTCGTTTCCAGCAGCCGAAACAAATCGCAAAACTATGGAATGGTCATTTCCAGCCGCTGAGCCACCGAAACCAAACCGGAAAACGGTTGAATGGACGTTCGACGTTGCTATGGCAGAAGCACAATATGATGCCCCGAGAAATCGCACATCTCGTCGTCGCGAGACGAAGGAGTATAACTTTTCTACCGCGACCACGTCGATAGACGAGAACAGGAGCACCATGGACTTTTCGTTCCCCATGCGCAGTCCAAGCCCCAAACAGAGACAAAATGGCAGTGGTTCTACACATGACTACTCATCACCACCGACGCTTCGATCTGGATTCCGCCCGAGTCTACGACAAGCTGCGACTGAACCAGCCTCTGATGGTTTCCCGCGTGTGAGCTCTGATCCGAATTCACCTCTGCGTTCATCAATGATAGATCTGGACATGGCCACGGTTGAAGACTATCGCCCATCGACATCAGGCTCAGAGTCAACGTACACTGCGTCCATTTACACCGCGAACGACAACCCCTTTAATCTCGAAGATCAGGTCCAGTTGTCGCAGAACAACCATCGCGCTTCTTTTCATATGAAGTCGCAGTCTGAGCCCAACCACGCAGTCCCGGGCCTCCTCACACCGCAACAATATGACGAACAGGGCCTACCAACAAACCAGGATCCGCACCACCCAAGCATGCATGCTCGTGGTGTATCCTCAGTATCGCAGATGCAAGCGCACAACAAACCACCTGCAACCTCGATCCCGCCCCTCAACTCACACCATTCCCACCAACGCTCCCAGCAGATCTGGGACGGCTGGTCACACACTCACGCCTATGGCCTCGGCTCCGACGATCAGTCGCCCGCAATGAGCGTGACCACCGATACCTCGCTTTCAGAAGAAGACGTTGACGAGCTCTGGGACAACTTCGAGCGGCTGACCCTACACGCGCAGCGGAAATTCCAGTCCTACGGCCCGCTCCGCTCAGCACGCCGCCTGGGCAACACAAGTGTCGACGAGTCCTCCGATCCGCATATGGCCGGTCTAAACTTAGGCGTCGGCAGTGATACAGACGAGACCTACCCCTACACTGCCGAGTCTGATTCATCCTCCCCATCGTACGCGTACCACCGCCTCAGCAGAGTCAGCGCAGGCCCCAATGGGCGCCCACTCGTCGACTTTCCTGTACCGCGAGGCCCAGATGTGGAGGCCCTGCTTGGAGTGGACAGTGACCCGCGAGTGCTGCAGGACTTGTTACTCAAGGGTGCGATAGAGCTGCGTGACGGCACGAGGGCAAGTAGAGATCTACTCAGGGCGATGAAGCTGAGCGAGGTCGAGGAGGGTGAGATTGAGATCGACCAGAGCACAGTCCGGCTGTCGAGTCGGGGGGGGGATTAAAGTGGTGAGGCTAGAAGGGTATTGGTGCAACAGGCGCATAGGCGTTTAGCAGGCTGGCGTTTGGCAGCCAAAATCGGGTTCATTGGGATGGGCTCGGGTCTGGAAGAGTATCGCTACGGCGTTTTGATCAAGACATGTAGTAACACGTACAACACGAATACTTGCAATGACATAAACGTAAATGTATATCAAGTTTTTATTGCGTTTAGTGAATGCTTCATATCCTAGTCGTCTCGCATTCATAAGTCGCAACATGACCGCAGATGCAACCAGAAATCCCAGCAGATGCCCAACCCAACGCCAAGCTATGCAACATATCCGTTCCTTGAACGCCGAGTAAATGATAAAACAAATGTATCAAATCAGACGCTGGTCTCGGTACTTAGATCATCAAGATCCTCGGGCGCGTCCTCTGCAACATCCGGCTCGACTTCGGACTCAGACTCGTCATCCTCCTCATCGCCTTCCTCTTCGTCCTCGGACTCCTCGTCGCGCTCAACAGGCATGCCCGGCACGGGTTTCCATTGCACGTAGTCGGGCTCGATCCAGCGCTTGCTGCGGGGCAGCACGTACGGATCGAACGGAAAGTACGCATCGAGGAGGAACATGTCGTCGCCCCGCTTCTGGCTGAGCGCCGTCTCCCTGCCGCCAATGCCGCCGAGATACGCACCCGCCATGCTGCGGGCGAGGCGCACGCGCTTGTTCGTCTCGATGAGCGGGTACACGTACAGGAAGCGCAGGTGGTGCGCCATGCGAGCGAACTGGGCGACGATGCTGGGGGCGCATATCTTGAGCGGGTTGAGGGCGGAGAAGATGTTGCGCCGGATGATCTCCTGGACGTTGTTGTACCAGGTGAAGTCACCCTCGTGGTAGATGATGTCTTCGTCGGTGGGCGTGTGGCCGTCGGGGGTGACAATGAGGTCGCGCCAGCGGAAGCAGAAGGTGTATAGGAGCGCCTGGCTGATGGCGTAGTAGGTGCCGTAGCGCCGCAGGTCGGGGCCTTTGCAGCCGGGCTCTTGTTGGACGCGCAGGCGCTCGAGGTGGTGGCAGAGGAGGTCGAAGACATCGCGGACGACGGCGCCGGAGACGTGGGCGCCGCGCGCGATGAAGGAGGCGAGGTATGCAGCGGCGGCGACTCGAAGGATGTGGGGGCGCAGCTGGTCGAATGCGAGGTGCGAGCAGCAGCCTGCGAAGCGCTCGGTGAGGTCGGCTGAGGTTTGACTGAAGTGGAACAGCAGGAATTGGACGTGTCTCGAGCGGTAGGTGGGGAGGACAATGTTGGCGAATTGCGAGAGGAGGGACTCGAAGAGTTCGTCGCTGTCGAAGAGGTCGCCCTTCACGAAGACGGAGTCGTAGTGGGAAAAGAGGAGGTCCATTACGGCGTCAAGCTTATTGACGTTTTCTTGGATTTGACGTTTTCGGCGGTCCTCGGGCTCTAAGCTCTCCTCGCTAGAGACAGACTCGTTGTCGCTCATGTCCTCCTCTTCTGCGTCGTTGATCGCTCGCCCTACAAGTTCTTCCTCGTCGTCCTCCAAGTCGTCCATGTCTACTTGGATCTGAACATCGATCTTGACGATTTTGTCGGTTATGAGTGACAATATTTCTCCCTTCAACTCTGCACAGTAGTCGGAAATTTGCAGGATATTCCTGATATATCGTGTGTGCGCCTTCGCCGTATCGTCGGCAAAGGGAAATGTAGACGCGATGATAGGTCCCAGATATGTGCTCGTCATGGGACTCTGCCGTAGAAATGACCGGAGGCATTCGTGTACCCGTTGTGTGAGGCGTGGCGATTGAATGACGGGATCGTCCTGTGCCCTAGCTGTCGTAGGGGGTGGGTTGAGGAACATGGAAACTAGCATTTGTAGAACTGTAGACATGTACGCAGGATGCACTGAGATCAGCGACCGCAGCAGATTGCGGTACTCCCGTACAAAGCCCTCATTTCGCGCGATCCAGCTGCAATCTATGATTGCATGTACAAGCCCTTTGCAGTTGTAATCCAACAGCGGCACAGTTTCTCTGAGCGCGATGACGTATTTTTGCAGCAGTGCAGAATGAGCTGCACCAGGTGTGGTAGGAGGGTCTGAGAAGGTACTCCGCAGCTGGTCGTATTCACCCTTCTCGCCGATTGCGTGCTTTTCGATTGCTCGGCGCACTTCCTCCGCCACCAGCTCCGTACTCTTTTCCACCTCCATTACTATTTGCACATTGATGTTGGGGTCAAAGGTGACACGACGACGTTTTGTTTGGGCGAGAGCGTCATTCTCAGCGTCGGGAGACGAGTCGCGTTGCTTGCGTTTCAGGCTGCTGCTGACAGTCGGTGCCATGAAGTTGTTTGCGGGCACGCGTGGAGCAGCGAGAGAAACCATATTGGGCAGATAGACGTTTGCGAAATCGTTACATCGGAAAGAAAATGTAGGAAATGAATGCTATGAACGTTCCGTGGTTCGGCAGGCCGTTTGTGAAAGTGCAGTGGGATGGTGAACCCTTCACACACGCGACTCTGCACGGATAGGCGGGGACTGGCGCCTGGGCGTTCAATTCAACTTTTCTGTGGGTCCTCTCAAAAAGCTTGAGTCCCACAACCTACTTCTGATAGGCTCTAGAAATGATACAGAATATTGATGTTTGAAGTGACCATGATGTCTGTGGAGCTCAGATGCACATCTTTGATTTTTTGGCTACACTGGATCTGCAGCTCGACTGGCCGCACTTTTTGGACGCCACCGTTCATCTTTTTACTCGGCCATGCACTTGTACTGACTACGCCACTCTTTCCTGCACGAACAGCAGAATTTGCGCCGAACACTGCTCTTGGCGTCGTAGCTGGAGGTACAAGCTTACTCTAGATAACTACCTAGGTATGTGCAAGAACGTGGTGGTGCAAAGGCACCAAATTTCGGTGCCACGGCTCGTCGTCCTTCCCGGAATGCTGCTATAACTGTGTCCTGCGTCGTTCACAGGTGGTTCGATAACCCAAGAGTTCTTACATCTCACCACACTGAGAGATAGTAACATCTTGCACCGGCTTTCCTTCCGGGTTTGCAAGAGTCCTTGTGTTCTCAATCTTGGTGACAACGTCCATACCTTCAATGACATTGCCGAAAACGACATGCTTACCATTCAGGTGAGGCGTTCCGTGCTTTGCAGTGATTATGAAAAACTGGCAGCCGTTTGTCTATACGTTGTCAGCGCACCACTTGTCGTGGTTGCGGAATAGCTTACATTTGGTCCGCTGTTAGCCATAGACAGTAGACCCGGTCTATCGTGGTTCAGTGTGAAATCCTCATCAGCAAACTTCTCGGTGCCAAAGATCGTCCTGGAGCCGGTGCCGTTGCCATTGATAAAGTCACCTCCCTGAATCATGAAGTTTTTGATCTACGCAATTGTTAGTATCGGTTGTATACATGACTTGAAAATGATTGGACAACGTTGTGCTAGATGAGTAGAACGAGGTAGTACTTACCACTCTGTGGAACTTGCATCCTTTATAGCCCTGTGGCTGACCACGGTTGTTCTTGGTCTCTCCAGTGCAGAACTGGCGAAAGTTCTCAGCTGTCTTTGGCACGATATTCTTGTATAGCTCAATTTGAATTCTGCCCAGCTTCTCCCCTGCAAGCTTACATCAGTAAATGCATCGGGAACACAGGAAAACGGTGCCGACAGCGGTGATAGCCTGACCAGGACTAAACCCAAGGGAGATGCAGAGTGGAGGGCGCGGGGTGAGTGTGCCCACACCACCTGGAGAAAGCGGCACGTACCTCCCAACGTAACATCGAAGAACACGATTGGGTTTCTATCCTCGGCTGCGTCCGCCATAGTTGGGGCGGTGCAAAGTGATTGCAGTAGGGCTGATGAGGGGACAGGCCTAGACTGGTGACGTTAGCTTGCCAGCGACTGAACAACAGCGCGGGGTCTCACCGTCGAGTGAACGACCTTGGATTCGATCAGATGCACCCCGGAGAAGTCGCAAGCCCGAGCAAGTGCACACCGAAGATCTCTGGGAGAGCGCAAAAAATCGTGCGCTTGACCTGCTTCACCAGTGACGCCGAAGGCAGGATAAAGACTCGAACCAAGCTATAAGCGGTTGGTGTACGGGGAAAAGTATCCACCTGAGCAGGGATTAGACCGGTGCTGACGAGTTGCGCAAGCCTGCCTGCCGCTTTGAGAGCGAGAGATAACCCGAAGATTGAGGTTGAGGAACGGAGGAGCCGTATACGAGGTGTTGTAACAGCACCACTCCTGCGACCGAGGGTTCTGTACTCCGTACGCGCTCGCCCGGATTGGATGTTGTCCGTTTCGGATCTTGAAGTGCTGCGTACCACGAGCAGAGTCGAGGACTGGCAAGGATTATGCAGCGCAACGTCAACAGTTCCAGACACCTGATAGCATGACGAATCTCAGTGTGACAATTTTCGCAAAGCAAGCATTGCAAATAACAGGCCGTCGGTGCATCGTCCGTGAAGCGGCAATTGTCAACAGTCGCTGATCCGGGCAGGCCTTCGTTAGGTTCCGGTCATGTTGCTTGGCTCCATCTAGCGAGCGTGCTGCGGCTGCGTCCTTTATCCTGTGCCCTGCCGCTCCTGCCCAACCCAGTTTCGACAATCACTCGCCGTCGCACTCGACGTGACCGTCAAACAGCACCTGCAAACCGTTCAAAGTGCATGGCCGACAGAGCTCGTGTCAACTCACGTGCACTCGACAACCACTTCCGCAGTCGCAACTTTTAGTCAGCCCGTCGCCACTGCGCAGCGAAGTCGTTGCCGTCACCAATCTCCCGCCCTACCGGTTCGGGCGAATCCAGGGCTCCACCCAAAAGTCGACCCATCGCTGTGGCTGCAACACCGCAGTCTTTCAAAGGGCATCGTCGTGTGTTCCAGCTTTGCGCAATTTCGTTGTTGGCTCCGTATCGATCAAGCCTCGCCGTCCGCATCCGGTTTCCCGCCTGATCCCTAAGCTCAACGGCCCTTTCACAGGAATTCTGTGTCAGAACTATAAAGCTACATAGACACATGGACCCGTAGACCCACACCACTCCACGATGTCGACGACAGTTACTTCGGCGCTCGCTAGTACTAGCAGTGCCAATGCCAACCCGGGCAATGGAGGCAACGGAGGCGGCGGCGGCGGTGGGGGAGGACCAACAAGCTCGCCGTTACTGTTCTTCGTTGCACTGGGATTTGGCGTTGTTTTCACAAACCTATGGTAATCGCCTTGCTCGTTGCACGTGTGGAGTAGCCCAACTAACTTTGTTCGCAGGATCATCGTGGGTGTGAAGTACTGCTTTAGATACAACCGCCGCCGCGCGGCCGCTGCTGCAGGCGAGACTGGAGAGCCGATCGACATGGCAGCCATGCCACGACCACACAGGAGGAGGAGAGAGAAGAAGCTGATGACCATGGACGAGGTCAACGAGCAGTTCTCCCTGACGAAGTACAAGCAATGGAAGTCAAGTCGAGAGACTGAGGGACTTCCCGCGAACGGTGGAATTGCGACAGCGCCCCAGAGTCGAGCAGCCAGTTTGAAGGATGTTGAGGGTACGATCCCTGCGAGGGACGGTGCTACAAGCCCTCAACTTGGGACTGCTCTTGCAATGGCTCGTGAGGATGTGCAGAACCCAGTAGCATCGCCCAGAGCTAGTATGTCACCGGCTGAGGCAAAGGAGACTGCCACGGCCTCGAAGAAGCCCGAGGACGAGAAATCGCCCATGACAAGGACGGACACCGTCGACACTACAGGGAAGGATGTGGATCCAGCACACGGTCATCGCGCCGACGACGACGATTCTGATGATGAAGACGATCCTATCCGCACCGCCACCGCTCCTGAGCTTCTGGCTGAGCCTGGAGACACTTGTGCCATTTGCTTGGACACACTCGAGGACGATGACGACGTGCGAGGACTCACTTGTGGCCATGCTTTCCATGCTAGCTGCGTTGATCCATGGCTGACAAGCCGCCGTGCTTGCTGTCCCCTCTGCAAAGCCGACTACTATGTCCCCAAGCCTCGCCCAGAGGGTGAGGCTGATCAGACCGGCCCAGGCCGTCGCTCTGCGATGGGAATGCGATCGCCTACATCACCTCAGGCGATATGGACTAGCCCCCGCAATGGCCTGTTCCGCTCGCGTGTGGTCATCATCGGCAACTCAGCTACCCAACCAACCGAGCGCGTAGATCGGTTTGGGCGTGCGGCTCGACCTAGCCGACAAACTCGTTCTGCGACTAGCGATGTGACACAGCAGCCGCAAACTGCCGAGAACGCAGGGTGGATGTCGAGACTACGACCGAACAGGACGACGCAGAGTCCAGCGTTCACCACATGGTTTGGTCGCAGTCGCAACGAGCCACAAGCAAACACCACCACACAGCCTACTCCCGGCCAGCTTGAGGCCGGCAACAGGTAGTCGTCATATGCCAGATACGAATCTATACTTTTTCTACACGATTTTCACGCTATCCACGATCCTCTTAGCAAGCATTTGGTCGGAATAGCATTTCAAGCGCTATAGTCGGCTAACTGGCGCATTTTCCACATCACTTTGTCGTTACAGTTACCATCTCGGCTCTCTTATACCAGCATCATCGGCATGTTACAGCAGTGTCAGTAGGGCTGAAGCCGCTTCTGGGGTTGCTCACGAACGGCGGCGGCTTGCGAGTGGCGGACGTGTTGTAGATAGGATCGCCACTTGCTCTGCAATTGTACATGCAATATCTGTGCATTGATTCGCTGGGTCTTTCCGTAAAATGTCAATAAAGCGTGAATGAAATACTACTACTTGTCCACGATGTGTAAACGAGATATGGAAACGATACGACTGTAAATGATTTTGATCGGGGTTCAAGTAAAATGAGGAGGAATGGTCAGTATACAAGTTCAAAAAGGCTCCATAGAATGGAGAAAGCCACTGATGTTACTGAAGAAGAGATCGCATATGACCTTCGACTTTCGAAGTCAAAAGTGTGACGATGAAGTTGCTCTGTCGCGGCCGCGTCTTTCACTCTGCTTGTTCAGCGTATGGCCAACGCGTAGTTGTCGAATACACTGTTAATAAGCCTAAAAAATAGTTGAGTACACGGTCCCAAAACTTGGGGCATCCATGGTAAGCTTTGAGAGCCACTGGGTCGTGACTAACTAGGGCTGCCCTCTATGGACGGCCATCGGTGAGTATCAATACATGCGGACCGTTCTACTGATGTTCTAGTGTGTACTAGAAGAGATGGGACGGGCAGCTACATGAATGGTTGTTGAACAGCCTTTTTTTGTTCGCAGTCTATTGGACCAGATCTGGAGTACCAGTCAAAGGCTTCTTTGTCTGTGGTGACTGGATGCTGCGCAGTAGGGTACCAAACATCGGGTGGTCCGGACGCAATGCTACAACATCAGCCGACTGTACATGCGAAGACATTGTGTCTTGTCATCATGAGTATGCACTAAAATTGTCGATGATGTGCTGTTGAAGGCTCGCAAATGCTCAGTGTAGACCTTTTGTGATTCGAGTCGAAAAAATTGAATTTCCCATCACGACATCTCCTCTTCCCATATGCACCTTAGCAGCGTATCGGATTCTTTGGCTTCAACGCTTCGCTGTCTTGAAGATGGAGTGAAGACATGTGGTGCCTTGGGTGAGGGCGTTCCTACAGCACAAATAGCGGCGACTCGGCAATGCAGAGCCCGAGTCAGTATCATGCCAATAACAGCTACTGAAGCTACACTCACGGTTCATTCTTGTCGTCAGATGAATCAACGCTCTCACTTCTATCGCAAGCTAATGCGGCGCTTTAGTCAAGTATGGTCTGGAGAGTAAGTATATTGTCATTCGTGACACTAGGTTTTCACACCGACTACAGATCATGAAGGAAGAAGGGTTTGGATGACTCAAAGAGCACGACATGAAGCCAAACCCGAATCTAGATCGCAGGACTAGCAGGCTTCAACGAGAAGTTGACGAAGCATGAAGAATGGATAAATCGAGGAGAAGGACTCGAAGGACTCGAAGTAACTTGTTGAAGAAGACTACTGCGAAGTGGAAGTGACAAATCCTGACAAAAAGGAGTGGTGGGAGGAGGACTGCTCCTTACTCATCCAGCGTCAATAGCGCCTTCTTGCGCAATGACAGATAACTTCTTGCACCCACGCTCCACCCCCACATCTTCCCAGCTGGCGATCAAAAGTAAAAACCGAGCCGCTACTGGCGGAAGAAACGGATCGTAGCCGCCGAAGGACTTGCTCGTGTATGCGCACTAGCGGAGCCTGTCTCAGCCTCGTTTGCCTGCTGCACACAAGCCGAGCCGGGAAGAAGGCAAACAACAACGTGGCAAGCCACAGCACGTTCACGGTAGGGATACCTTGCCACAAACCCACAGGGTCGTCGAATCCTGATATAGGAGTTGTGGCTGCCTCTTTTCGGCAAAGAAAGCCGCGCAACACGGATGTCACTCATATCGCGATCCTGCTCGCTTGGTGAAACAATCGAGATCGGAGCGGGAATATCATTACGGTGCGAGGTTCATGCATGATCCTCAGTCGAAAGTGGAGTCTACATCGTCCTCCAGGCTAAAATATACTGCTGACAGCGCCACGGTCAATGCCGCGACCATCCACTGCCCGATTGCGAAGCCGCTGTCCTCGGACTTCGTCACCAAATTGTAGCCAACCGAGACTCCAAGACTCGCTATCAGGACTATCATGAGCGCCCAGCAGATTGCAACTTTGTTTGGCCCCTCGATGATGTGGATGCCCCATCCTTCAAGCAAATCGTCCACTCCAAGCGAGCGGGTCAAACTATCTCCAAGCTTCTTGGGCAAGCGATTCACGTACTTCGCACTAGTGCTGTGTGAGTGCATGGAATGCTTGTAGAAGTAGTGCAGGAACGTGCGAGAGTCGATGGGGGGCGGTACAGGGGGTTGCAAATTGTACTCGTACCGCTTCGCTGCGATCTCATCCTCGGATGGGAGGGGGTCGCTAGAGAAGAAGCTCACTCGGTATCCGGCTTGGACGCCGAAGTGAACGAATTTGATACCCGCGGGCCGGTACAGGAAGCGACGCCAAGTGTGCTTCCGTAGTGCGAAGTATCGGTGGTAGATTTGACGGAAGAGATGTGCATCAGTGCAGATGGCTGCACCGTTGGACTGACTCGAGGATACCTGGATCTCGGCCAGCTTTGTCTCATACTTCCCGACGTTCACACAGAGCTCGAGATACTTGTTTCGCGCGTAAGGGTCAGTCTGCTGTGCAGAAGGGAACTGCGAGATGCCTGTTCCAACACAGGTACTGCCAGAACCTATGGTAGATGCAGGTGCAGGTGCCGCTCCTTGGATGAAACTACTTTGGCTCGATTGTAGTGACGCATAGTCTTGCTGAGCGGTACCTCCCTCGAGCTGTGAGGGTGTCGTCTGATTTTGACTGGCTTGCTGGGTCTTTGGACCCGGTCTTGTGAGAAACTCGAGCATTTGCTGGTACTGGGCACTGTTTTCAATGGGCAGGTCCGCATACATCTCTTCTCCGCATTCCTAAAGCGCATCAGTCTCAAACTTGAAGAAGAAGCAAGATCGCTACACTCACACATATCCACTCCAAACGTTGTGTGCCGGGACGCGGCGCCTTACTGAAGTACTTCTTCCAACGAGCAACGATTGCGTGTCCAAACCAATTTTTGTTCTTACGAGTCTAATCGAGGTCAGTCAATTAACAGAAATTGAAAGAAAATCGAGCCTACCATCTGCCTTTTGAGAATGGACAAATCTCGGCGCAGAGCGATCACTTCGTCCATCATATCATTGTTTGCCTGGATCTCTGGTGCATGCTCAACGAGCGTGCTCCCAGGTCTGCCGCTGTGATTGGGCGCAGTGGTTTCTGGACCATCGCTTAATCGTTCACTCCCAGATACTGTAGACTCTTGATCAGAATCACTGCTACTCAGTGTTTCGTCAATAGTCGATTCCACAGAGTCTCTATCAGTACGCTGGCCCAGTCGGCTTCCGGTTGCGTGTTCTGGAGAGCTGACCTGACGTGCCTTCTGGCCCAAAGACGAGATACTGGAACCTGAGGAGTTCCCAGCAACCGAGTCTCCATCGGAACTACTCGAGTCCTCGCTGTCGTCATCATAGTCTGTCTCATCTTCGGGGGTCCGGAAATCGTGCACATTCGGTATTTTCACAGCAACGGCGGCTGGGGGTTCAGCCTTATCATCGGGCTTCAGGATTTCTCTCTGTGAGCCCCGTTTCAGATAGTCCAGGACTTGATTGGCTTCCAAAAGCTTTTCCTCATTCTTTTGCTTCAGAAGCTGCATGCGCCTTTCCATAAGCTTGATCAGGTCGAGATCTGTCAAGGTCACTTGCACCTGTGATCCCGTTACGGACAACGATCTTGGAGTCGGGATGAGATCGATGTCTGTTAAAGGTATGCCCGTGACTTTTGCTGGCGCTTGGCCCGGTGTTTGCTGGAGATTGTGCACGAAGTCCTTGTGATCATCACCCTGGTCCACTTCGCTGACAGCAACTACTTGTGTGCGTTTGGCAAGATCATGATGTGGGGCGGTATTTAAGACTTCACCACTGTTTTGACGAGAAGCTGCTGGTCTTCTCAATGTTGCTGGTTGCACCACTGAATATCCCTGAGGCCGAGATAGTGGTGCATACCCTCGATGACTCGAAGCAGGTAGCGGATAGTCGTCGTATGGGACCTGACGTGATGGATTTCCCATAGATATTGGCTCATATCTTCTTGTCCCCCGGGTATACTCGAATGGTTCCGTCCAGGGATCTGAATGTGGATGTGGCCAAGACTGATGCAATGCAGGCGTAACTTCGGGTTCATGTTGGCGAGCATGGCGAAGCCTTAGTCTTCTAGGTCCACTTATCGTCTGTTCACGGCTTGCTGTAGGCGTCTCGAAGTTCATATACAAGGCCGGACTGGGTCGACGCCTAGCCACACGTCCCCTCGCTGCCCTCGCGGCATACCAGCCATCTTCCTCTTCGCTGTCCGTATACTCATTGGGGTTTGCATCTTCACCTTCCTCTTCTTGAGCTCTTTGATCATATACTAGAGGTATTCTTTCACCTGGTCTTCGTGCAGGGGAGCGGCCACGAACGCCAGGGCTCCTTCCATTTGAGGGACGATCGCCATCGTCAAGATCAGAACCCACGACAGTCTGAGCCTGTGACAGCCTGCTCGCTCTGCTTGTAGATGGAATATCTTGGTCTCGTGAACCCAACGGCTCATCTGGCCAGCTGACACTGGTACGTTTTGGTATCGCGGATTTTACGATGATCGATCTAGGCTGTGGCTGCACTGGCCGTTTCAATCCATCTTTTCTCTCCCCTGTACGGTCCTTCTGTTCATCATCGGAAAAGTAGTCCTCAACTGTGGCCTTTTGGGTCCTTTGCGACGTGTTCGTAAGCTTGGGTATCGTGTTCTCTTTAGGCCTAGGATCAATACGGACGGGTGCATTTTCCAACGACGACGCCATCGGACTCTCACTGGATAGCACAATAATAGAGACCGTCAAGCTTGGAGGTTCAGTTCAAAGACGATGCAGATAAGCTCTGGAGTTCGACAGAACGCCACGTTCTGACAGGTGGGGGCGGAGCCACTCGCATGCAGGGAGTTGATTGCCTGCGCCTCCCCGGGCTCGCACGAAATCCAACGCAACAGTGGCTAAGCATTCTTGATGCTAATTGGACTGCCTACCCGTACTTCAAGTCTTTTGGGACTGTAGTCCGAAAGGTGTGGGGGCTCTTTGGTTCAAAATCCTTCGCTTACAATGTCCCTCCTTCGCGCTTGCACATCTCCAAATAAAGTTCTCACTGCCTCCGGTCAATGCAGTCCTCCACCAGGCGCATGTTTCGAAGTCGAATCGAGTTTGAGACATCGGGGGCCAGGCAATTGCGAAGCTTCTTCGTCATCTGCGCTAGTCAGCCCTGCATGATTGTCGGGTCGTCAGTGACGTTGCTGGATTTCAGCGATGCTTTCGTTTGGACCCCTAGTGAGGCTCTCGAAGTAAGACGCGTGAATGACAGGAAGCAGAATATGCCCTTATTTCTTTGGAACAGCATGCCATACTCTTATTCATAGCAGAGCCGAGGACTGTAGTTACAATACGAACATTTTGTGTATGACATTGGTGCATTAGAAAACAGTATGCATTATGCTCATAATAGAGCCCAGATATGCAGAATGACTGAAAGTGCATCTACTCAAGAGAATGCTAGTGTAAATGTATGCAAAACGCCTCAGGGTATCAGGTTCTAAAGAAATTCGTAGCATGGACTTGCTCCTCAGGCAAAGATCAATAGCCATCATCGCTGGAATCGCTACCAACTCGTCGCAATTTGCCATCGCCAGTCTTCCATGTGCCGTGCTCCCAGATGACTAGGTCTTCGTCAATGAGGTACTGCTGAAGAGCGGTATCGACAGTCCAGCTCGCAATGTCGAGAATGTTGGCACCATTCTTCCTGTCCTTTTCCAAGTGGCGCCCAACGTGTTCCATGCGCTCGTCCCAGCTCGATGGGCCAATGAACTCGCGATCGCAGTTACGGTATGGGCAGATAGATTGCTGGGGAGCGCAACGAAGCTGGAGGTAACAGCGCGCCTGATGATCTCCGATGTTCTCCTCGTTGACTGGATGCTCCTTATTGTGGCGAGCGCCAGAGCCTTGTGCAGCGTGCATGCGACGGAGGTGCTGCGTGAAGAGGTCTTTACGGTTGAAGTCATTGTAGTAGAGTACGGAGGGGTCATTAGAGTCAGTGGTAGGTGGGCAGAGATCGCAGCGCCAATATCCAAGCTTGATGTGCTGCGTACCGACATGACGCTTCCATTCGTTCTTGGAAGCGAACGTCGACTTGCAATTGTAGGCGGCAAGTGGGCAGGGGAAGGGTCGGCAGTCCTCTTGATATTGGCTTTCAATATTGGACTTGAATGTACCGCGAGCTCGTCGGCCTGGCTTGGTGGCGCTTGAAATGCTCACTACCGAGTCTTTGCGAGAACCAATGCGTCGCTTTGGAGCTCGAGCAGCGTGGGTGGCAGATCGCTTTCGCTTGCTGCTCCGGTTGTTTGGTTCATAGTCGGAGTCTTCGTCAGACTCCTCCTTGATGTTGACGGGCTGAACTGACTCGGCATCTCGAACTGAGTTGCCAATACCGGAATCTGTGTAGTCGTCCCTGTACACGATGGTATCATGCTCGGTCTTGACTGAGACCTGCTCAGCATCGACGGTGGATTCATCCTTAACGCTGGTAGTGTCGTCCTCTTCAGTTATGGGCTCGGGCTCGGACTCAGGGCGCGTATATTCAATCTCCTTCAGGCTGATACTTGCCCCCGAAGAGCCAAGCATACGTAGTGTATCACTGAATTGATCGCCGGCATGGTACGGTAGAGTATGCTGGAAGGACTCGATTGGACTTCCGTAGGTCACAGTACTGTAGGAATATGGCGAGTGCACTTCATTCTGAGAAGCATAGGTCGATGTTCCAGACACCGATGTCCGATCAGGTGAAGCATTGCGGAGGCAGTCGGCCAAAGGCCATTGAGAGGTGTATTGCCTCTGGTACTGACTTTGCAATGGAAAGTTGGCTTGTAGCAGACCAAAGGATTGCGGTGACGGATCGAACATGAAGCGCTGTATTGGCTGCATGCTCATGCCATCTTCGAAGCTGTCGATACAAAGATTATCTTCGACGACATGAAAGCCAGCCAAGTGTTGCTTATCGGCATATGGATAGCTACAGTAGTCAGAAGACCAGCCCTGGAAGCGGGCATCATCCCCGTACTGGATCTGTGGAAGATCTTCGAATTGTTGGGAGAGCATGTTGGCTGGATGCGAGTTGGGCGGACCGGGTTTCTGTGCGCTCAGAGTAACCGAGAACGGAAATGGCAAGGGAGGTGTGCTACAGAAGTACGACAGTGCTGGATCGCACCAGAGTAAATGCTGGAGTGCTAGGTCAAGTAAGTGAATAGTCTATCATCTGAGATGGATGTTTGGACCTACGGAGGTATTCTCTGATCTTATAACAAATGCTGGCAGGTTCACTCAACCAAGCAACTCAAGTGTTAAGTTGACCACGAGCTATAGTCGAATAGTTGTGCAGCGAATTGGCAGAAGGGGCGCAGCATCGAGTAGAATATCGGTGACTAGAGGCAGCAAAGTTGAAAGTCGGGTTTGACTTGCACTGCCACTTGTTTAGACTGGTGTACTTCCACCTTCAAGCTCACATTCCCAACCTGCTTTATGATGCCGTCTCGTAGCAGAGCCGCATCATTTGTTTTAGGGTTAGCGAGGTGACAAGGGTGTTCGATGGGACTAGTGCTCGACTTGCATAGGGGCCCTGCAGGTGCGTTCACCGGTGGAGGCCTAGAGACAGCTGGACAGCCACCACACACCTGCCACTCAGCTGTCTAAGCAACTAGCTCTTGTTGTGCAAATCTGATAAGGTTGGCCTACGGACCGCAGCCCCAGTTTCAAAAGCAATATGGGCGGAGCATCGCAAATCATTGCCATGTGGTAGCAGTAAGTACCAAAGCGTTAGCCGTGCGCGAACTGTCGCGTACAGTACACGCAGGTTCGAACAGGGAAGCCGATCTGGGTCCTGTGATTCCTAGCGTGCTGCTCCGCGGGTTTGTTTTAGAAGCCAGGTGGAGGATCAGCGGCGAATGACGAACAGCGAATCGCGAACACCTAGACGCATGATGAGAACAGACCACCATCTTTTGACCAAGAGCCGCTCGTGGCAGAGTCGCCGTAGACGACAGTTGTACTCCCGCACATGCATCAGGGGCGTAGTCGTCGAACGGATGCCCGAGGCCGCAGAGTAAAAAGAAATTATGACGGAGCAGACTATGGCCCCCAATCAAGAGGGCGAGCACAACGCCAGTTAGGAAACTGCTGGTCAAGGTGGTGGAGAAGTCTCATTCCATTGGAGAGCTATTACAGGGGAGCACACCATCTTGGGAGGCGCACTGCCGACGGGCTTGCTGGGACGAGGCAGCGAGGTCAGGGCGGAGCACAGATGTTTGCCTCGTTCTGAGTCGTAGTACATAAGAGGGCGTTCGAGATGACGATTGCAGACTTGCAGGGTGAGGGTCACTGAGGGACCGGCCCGGGTCCGGGTAGGCTGTTTCGCGGGCTGCGCACGCTTCCTCTCTCTTCGGCAGACGTGAACTGACTCGAGATCGATCGATGGCTGTCGCGGTCCTGCTGGTGAGGATTTGAGGCGCATTCCAGCGCATTGGGGGCGGTGCGACCCGCGGTAGCTGGATGAAGAGGATTGGACGGCAGGGCGGGGAAGTTGGAGGACCTCGAAGCTCAAGCGAACAGACCTCCTTCATGGCAGGACTTTGCTCCAAGCGCCAGCTGCAGGGGCAAAGCAGACATTCCTGTCCCAGGAAGCGAGTTTGATGCCGCCGATCTGCTTCACGTTCTGCTGCAGCAGAGCTTATCATTCCCGTCGTGGTTGCCATCCATCATATCACAGAGCTGACGCTTACCCTTGGCGTAGTCGGTCCCCGCAGTCCGTGATCGAACCACCTGTCACAGTACCGAGACAACGGATCGAAGGACTGTCATAACATTGACATTATTGCTATCGTATGGCCGGTCGTGCGGATCGGACGACTAATGCAGGTTACACTGCGGGATGATAGTCATCCATTTTCGGTACTCTGTTGATAATCTAAATTGCAATATGATTGCGAGCTGACAGCGGCCACCACCATCACATACACTACGCCGCATATTTTGCTACCAGACGGTCTTCAATGCCCTCGAGGATCCATTTGTGCTCAAGAACCTCGAGGTTCTCGGCCTCTGCCAAGAACAGCTTATCCGGATCCTGCTCAGGTCCCATCATGCCCGCGCCAGGATTCTGCATGGCCATCTGCTGTGAGACGTTGCTTGCGGCTATAATTGGAGGTCAGCTGCGTTCGCATGAACGGAAACACGGGAACGCATACCATTGTTGCTGCCGAGAATGAAGTTGTAGACCGGTTGCAGGCCAAATAGGGTGAGGAAGTACCAGGACAGACTGGACACCCATCTCACATCCAAATCGCGCGTTCCTACACCAGACTGGAGCATGGACTTGAACTGCGGGGTCAACGGGAACGGAAGTTTCACTGTCATCGTGGTCAGCAGATTGTTCTCTGACCCCAAAAGCGTACGCGAAGCGCCACAGAGCGCACTGGCCGTTCATCCTGATCTCCGTGTGCTGGCTTGCTTCTTTCTCGCGTGGGAATTCCCCGGTAGCTCCTCTGACGTAGTAAAAGCAGACTTACTGATAACGAAGCCAGAAAAGAATGCGTTGATCCATCCCATGATCAGTGTCTGTGGAATCATCATAGCCATGTTGCCCTTCATCATGCCCATCATGCCCTCCATAGCCGCAGGGTCGCTCATAGGGTTCGGTCTAGGCTTGCCCCTCATGTCGGGTTCTGCCAGGAATTTGCCCTCCTGGTACGCCTGCACCATGTATGCCTTCCTGGCGGAGAAGGCAGCGGGAGAGATGGCGTTGGCGTTCTGGCGCAGACTCAGACCGCGTGCCAGCGATCGCTGCTGCCGGATCTTGGGTAGGTCTTGCTTCTTGGGGGTCGATTGGAGAAGTGTCATTGCGTAGTGGCGGAGGATACCTGTCAGAACCTGTACAACGATTAGACGCGAAGCTACAGACGCAGCGGAATAACATACCATAACCACCGTGATGGGAAGCAGGATCCACCAGCTACCATCTCGTCAGTGCCTAATCACAGTCTACCGGCGCATTGCACGTACAAGAGGGCAGGATCCCTATGGATCGTCTGCACAATAGGTTCAGCCATCTTGTCGGTCGTGAACAAGATGCGCGCGAAGTCTGGGTGAGGGTGGAGTAGACGTGAGGTTGGAGTGGCTCATTTGATGATGGAGCCTCGTGCGGCGCGGCCGCCGGACCCTTGTCACCTCCGCGCCTTCCTTCTGGAAAGGTGTCTTCCATCAATCGAGCTATACAGCTTCAACATCACCTAAATTGCACGTCTCTTACACGCAAATCGCTGCAGGATTGGCGCTTGATCGCACACTTTATTCAAGATGTCGGCGACACAGAAAATCGCTGTCCACTCCTTGTCCGGTACTTCGCGCCTGAATACCATGTGAATACTCACGCCCGCAGTAAACTAACAGCTTCCAGACCTTAAGAATACCACCGACGATGCCCTTCCCAACTACCTTCACTCCCTCAAGTTCAAGCAAATCCACACCCAGACCGACGTGAGGTTAGCGCTTGGCTACAGCGCGGTCATCATTGCTGGTGTGCTCTTCTACTTCGACTGGAAGTTCGGCTGGGAGGCCTCGAAGCCATACACTGCGCCAGCGGTGGTAGCATACTTCCTCCTGAACGGCGCATTCTCATATTGGCTGTGGTTCGTCGAGAAGGGCGTTGTGTACGAAGGCGAGGGCAAGACGGGGAAGGTATGTTCACGAACACCAGAGACATTGAACTTAACACTCACATATTCTTAGATCCGCATCTCCTCGTCAACCAAGAAGCACTTCCCCGTCTACGAATGCGACATCGTCTTCAGACCTGCGCCCTACAACTCCAACCCCGAGCAGAAGCTCCACATCCGCGCCGCAATGACACGGTGGTTCACGTCCGACGGCTACTTCACCGCCAAGCCGTTCCAGCAGTGGCTTGCTTCTGAGATTCCGGTCATTGGCGCCGCAGACCCAGATAACGTTGTGGAGGACATTGGCCGAGGAAGTGGGACACAGGAGCTGAATTTGAACAGCTCGAATGCGATCGATGTGCTGAACCAGTTGAAGGCTAGTGGAGCGAGCTTCGCGAGTGGCGAGGGAAGGAGGAGGAAGTGAGTGAATGTTGCGGCATGGCATAGCATGGCATGGAGAAAATGGAGTAGGAATTGCAGGGGTATCATCTTGTAGGCGTTTGGGACAACGGGCTGCATCTGCTCAATGTGAGCGACAAATTCAAAGACTCAAGGGTTGCAAAATGGACAACCGTGTCATACTGTTTGTTTGATTCGAAGAGGAGTGAATATGGACTGTGAAGTATGTTGTACTAGAGTGTAAATGCTAAAGACGATGGAAACGCAACCGCAATGCTGTAGCCATGCTCTCATAACCATCTCCATCCAAACCGGAGCAAAGCTAGTCTGTGTCCCTCTCCAACAACGGCAGAACCTCCAGCTCCCTTTGAATAATCCTCTCAAACTCCTGCCTATCGATACCCGACGCCCGCGCCAGCCTGAATAGACTCTTAATATCCGTGCTGATGTGCTGCTTAATTGCGAGTTCTGCCTGGCTGTGGTTCGCGGCCTCCCTCTCAAGCCTCTCCACCGATCTGGACGAGGAGGACGAGTTGGGTCTTGGGTGGCTCAAGGCGGCGTGCCGTGTGTCGTCGACAGCCTCAATATGCTCTGCCCTACTCTCTTCGCCAGAACCGTTTGCGAACGCTGGTGGTAGCGACGAGTCGTAGCCAAAGGGGCCTAGGTTTGACGTCTCGAGCGGTTCGGTCTGTGGGGCACGAGTGTAATTCAGGGCGTTTCCGTTGAGCGTCGACTCGCCAGCCGCAGGGTTCTCCTCGTCAGGGTCGTGCGCGTCAAGGGCGGGTTGTACCTCTGATGCGTAGCGTGCGAAGTACTCAAGCTCAGACTGAGAAGGCCCGATTTGTGTGCGGCTGATGGATGGCGGTGCGGGCGAGCGCTTTTGTGCAGGAGTGCGAGTGTTGGGCGTCTGGTCGTATGCAGCCCAGTAGGAGCCGTCGTCCTCGTCCTCGTCCTCCTGGTGTTGCGGTTCCAAGTACTGTGGAGCCTCCTGTGCGGGAATGCCGTTGCTCTTCGACGATTTGCGGCGGAAGCCTGCTTCGTTTGCTTCGCCGAGATTTTCGAACCATTCTGTCCCATCATCGGCATCTGCTATTCCCCTGAGCTCAGCAAGAAGCCATTTGCTGCCACCCTCTCCACCTGTGCACCAGAGATATGTTGGTATTATCCCAAATTCGCTCAATACTAGTCTTACGTGTAGTGTCTCTGGATCAGACCGCCTATACGATATCTGGTCTGGATCTTCTGGCTCGATCTCGCCTGAGGCGGGGTGCGGCTCAACGTGTATCTTTTCGATGACCGAAGGTAACCTCGCAGCGACGTCTTGGTCCCAGCAAAGGAGAGATAGCCAGTCGTCTGTAGCAACAAGCTGGAGTCGTTGGCGAAGAATTGGCGAGACGAGAGGTAACAGTCCTGGAGGGGCCTCTTTTGCTTTGCCTGATACTGCAAGACAAGCCAGGAGTGGAGGAAGGAGCTCCCTGGAGTCGGGCTGTGGAATAATTTGGTCGAGGCCAGGCATGCTTGCTGATGGCGGAGGAGAATGTGATGAGTAAGTGTCTGCAGCGACTTCTGATGTGGCAGTCCACTGTGGTAGAATGGCACGGTAGCCGTAACTGTTGAGACCAGACTTGCCTGTTGTATCTGGATGTCGGGTTCCGATTGCTAGTCTGGTGATACCGTCACATGCAGACGCGAACACTGAAGCGCGGGGAGACTAGCACTCAAGTGCGGAGTAGAAGATGCAGAGAGCAATAATGAATAGAGATATGTCTGGGTAGGGAAAGGGAAAGGGAAGCGCCTGCATCCTGGAAACGAGCCATGTTTTGCGGGCAGAAGAAAGCTGGAGCCGTGGAGTTAGCCTCCGCTCCGCCGAACATCGAGGGTCCAGTTGTTTGAAGCGCACGGTTGTCGACTTCCGGCAACGTTGAATAAAAAGTTCCAGATTGCGATGACCGCGGCTAAAGTTGAGCCTCACGTCCGTCAATCAACGGCGTTCGATTTCCCAACAGCAGCTTAAATGGCACATCACACGTTGATGTGCTGTTGCTCTAGACTGTGCGTCTCGCAAACGCTGCCCTCCCGGCGACTTATTACACACGACAATTGAAGGAAAGGATGCGAAATCCGGTGCATCAGCGGCATATACCATTATAACTCGACAATAATATCAGTACCAGAGCAGCAACTTTATTCTGATGCGTATCCACGTGTCATGTCTGATGACGTCGATAACAAAACAATAAGTATACTCGAAAACCTGATGGTCTTTTGCAGGTGCGGGCTTTGATCGATTGAGTACATGTTTTAAGGCCCCCAGAGTTTTGATGGGACCAGAACAACGCTATCATGGCCAAGTAACAATGAGGATCGGGCTGTCCGGTACGGGGCCTCAATGCACCGAGGCAAGCTCACCAGGACATCGATCGGAACTATCAGATACTGTTGGAGATTGCTACATGTGAAATCATTCCGTTTTATCCTCGATCTGAATAGGTATCAACTGCATACCTCTAGCCGACCTGCCCCACAATCGTCGGGAGCCGGCATTGGCCACTGGCCAGCTCAGATCCGCGACGTGGCTAGCAGAAGCTCAAGCCGTGCTCCGCCACACTGGGCTCAATGCTTGAAGCTCAATTACAACCTGATGCGAACGCCAGGCAGACACTCAAGTACTCTTTTTTCCTGACTTGCTCGTGTCAGGACGCTTCGGTATATCAGCATTCGATTAACCCGCAAACAAAAGCTTGGCTGGTCTTTATATAGCACCTGTCGGCTCATGGTCTTGACTGCAATCTAAGCGCCAGTCAGAAACTTGGTGCTGAAGACTGTGACCTTGAGATGAAAGTACGAGCAAGAAGCTTGAGACGATACCGCATCGAGTCTCAAACACGCTACAATAACGGAGGGCTGCCCTGACTTGCAGCCAAAGTGTGCCTGCATCAAAGTGTCGAGTCTCGATCATAGTGGCATAGCCACTTGCCTCGTTTCAGAGGGCTGGGGCTGTGCTTTTGTACCATGAAATGCCAAGAACCGGTCAGGCAGATTCACTGTCACTCAAGCTCGCAGCTCCCGTTGCATGTGTGCGCTTGTTTCGATTTCTCCTCCACCAGCGTTTGTCGGACCAGCAGGACAACCGTGTTTATTTTTCTAGGCCACGAAAAGCATCTGCTTGGCAAGCAAACGTTCCCCAACCCCTGTCAGCACTTGGAGTTCGCGAGGGAAGTCCGCCTTACGCTCCCCTAACCAGCCGCAGCAGCATCAACCATACGAGACTGGCGCTGCATTCGCCTACCATTCGACCCACTGACGCATTACCTCTGTTACTCGCACGCGCCTTTCCCGTTTCTCCCTTCGGTCCTTCGTAAAGTGGTCGACTTCGCGGAAGCCTGACACCGCCTCTACCACTGCAGCAACCACCTTGTGCAAGGCAGATCGCAAACGTCAGGCCTCAGGCTAGCCTCACTCATTTCTGACCGTGCAAAGGTATTACCTGCCTGGGTCACCTCTCTGTACATACTCTGTTTGCGCGATTCGATGCGCTACTGAACTGCTCTCTATTGTTGTTTGTTGGTTCTACAGGCCTCTCGCACATCCCTCCACAGCATTCAGGCAGCACCATGCCTCATTGAACGTCGGTGTCGAAGTCACGTTGTTTCCAGATGTGTGCTTGATTGCACCCGTTACCCACCACATATCCAGTCACCATCAAGCTGTTCAACCTGCACTCCTAGCAGGCGTCACAGCCGTTGTTCATGAACGCGATCGACGCTCGTATGCAGCCACACGATGGCCAGCGGCGTCAGCACCGCCACTACGAGGCTGCGCCTGCCAATGGCTACCCTGTGTCTGACACCGGAACCTTTCTGATGCCAGACGCGCAAGGCGCATTTGCCCTTTCGGCGGAGCCCACAGCCATGTCCTACGAGAATCCGATGATGGTCCTTCCACCCTCCAGTTCCCCGGGTCAAGACTCTGTCTTCGCCCCCAACGCTGGATCCTCTTTTGACTCCACCCTTCACCCCGACATGGTTAGTCGCTCATACCCTCCGCTCAATTCGTACAGTCAAGGCCAGAGCCTCTCTCCAGGGGTCTACAATAATATCGGTCAAGCTATCTCGCCGTCGCACTCGGCAGAGCACCTCAGCCCAGAGCCTGGGTACGCGAGCGACTTCACTCAGCACGATCTCAGCAACTACACCACACCGAGCTTCAGTGGCCAATACCTCGACGAATCTTTCTCGAATTTGAACTTCACCGAGGATTCCACGACCACAGCATTCCCCCCTTACCAAGGAGATGTAGACATGTCCATGTTAACGTCCGGCACCTTGAGTACATACAATGCTCAGCACCATATGTCGACGGCTAACGGAACCTTCGCCCATCAAAGCCAACTGATGTCCCCAAGCATAACGAACACCTCTAGTCCTGCAATGGGCAACGACAACTCGGCATTTACAACCATGCAATATGTTGGAGAAGACCAGAGTTCCTTCACGCCTCCCAAACCAGCGACGCATTCGCTACACACCATACCAAGGAAGCCGCTGCAGAGTCCACCTCTGACGAACACCCCAGGGCATTTGTCTTTAGCTAGTCCTCGTCCGCTTACTCGTCATATGACAAGTCCGATTGTACGAGTGGAGAACTACAGCAGTAGAGAAGATTCGCCATCACACTCCGATAACAGCCGGGGCATGAGCAGACGAAGCCTCAGTAGTCGGCGGTCTGGCAATCACCTCTCTCCGTATCCAAAAGGCGAATCTTCTGACGAGGAAGATCTGCAAGAACAAGGAGGCGCCCACACCAGATATCGAGAAACAGAACGCAACGCAGATGGTTCATGGCTGGGCACAGGTGGCCAAGGCCAAACCGGGTTGAGCCCCGAGGATCGTCGAGCAATAGGCAATGTCCTAGTCCCGAGTCTCGATGAAATTGCAGAGCGTAGAGCAAGAATGGAAAAGAAGCTCGAAGTGCAGGACTGGCTCACGAAGAGCGAAGTTGGGAGTGAGGCAGGGGATATTGGCCCATCGAGCAACTATCTCAAGCCCCACACCGGACGACGCCGTGCCAAAAGCCAGAATGATGCTAATCGTCAGGCTTTGCAGGGAAGTTTTAGTCCCAATGTCGGCGCTGACCTTGGTAAATTCAACCCCAGGATCATAAACGAGGATAGCGATTACGATGATGACGATGAAGATGACGAAGATTATCAATCAAACTCCCCACCAGCCTCTGTAAACATACACGCAGACCAGGTAGACGAGTCATACTTCCCTGCTACACGAGAACCTAGTCCGACCACAGACGCGATTGTGCAACCGTGGATGGACGTGCCCATCCAGCCTTCCACAGCAGCCAGCCACTATCAGCCTCCTACCTCGAACGCTGCAATGATGCGCTTTCGACAACGAGCAAAGGATGTTGAGTCCGCATCGCTTGCAGCGACCGTTGGGTCGCGCCGTTTAAGCGAGCCTGATCTTGCTAGTATTCGTGGAGCGCCAGGTATCGCACGACTTATAGAGCCTGAGCGAAAGAGCGACGAGAGACAACGCCGACCAAGCTTTCTGCGTAACATCCGACGCACCCCAAGTAATCTACTCAAGCGAAAGGGTAGTATGCCTGTGCAGCAGACTATAGACATAGATTCCGATCAGTCGAAGGAGCCCATGTTCGAAAAGCCGAAGCGCATTGGTAGCTGGGGTCGACCTAAATCTCCAAGGCTGAATACCAACCTCAGCGACAAAAGTAAAGAAGGTACCCCCTCAAGCTCACTGGGGACCTCAGGACCGTGGTACCAGGGTGCGA
Source organism: Boeremia lycopersici (assembly GCA_022609225.1). Taxonomy (NCBI): domain Eukaryota; kingdom Fungi; phylum Ascomycota; class Dothideomycetes; order Pleosporales; family Didymellaceae; genus Boeremia; species Boeremia lycopersici. Next base: position 52,494 of record JAGKPY010000018.1, read on the forward strand.
GAAATGTCATAAGACGAAATCGTAGTCGGAGTGATATCGGCAGAAGCAGAGGCGATTCTGGCAAGTCTTTTGGTCTCGCCGAGCTCATGACACAGCACGGGGGACCGCCAATGCCCATGCTTGCCTCGCCGCTCGCAGATATGGAAGCAACAAAACAGTCTGCGCAGCCGAGCCCCGCCGCTGATGCGGACAATGACGATGACGAACGAGAAGCAATCACAATGGACCTTAAAGTGCGTACTGATCCCATCATTCCAAACCAAGAGGGATTCCGAACGCATGCTCGCCAATTGAACCCTCGCCTAGCGGACTTCATGGTGGAGCGCATTGCTCAGGAGCAGATTAGAAGATACAAACGACTTCTTGAATTCCGAGTGAAGCATATCAATGTTGTGCAGAACAAAGCTTGCCCGTCGGTGAAGTTCTGCACCGAGCTGGGAGGGGAAGCCCGACAGCTCTCACCCAAAGCTGGCAACAAGGATCCCGACGTGCCTTTCATAGGTTTCCAGATATCGGCTCCGGGCGAGGAGGACGACGATGAAGAACCTCCATCAGAAGGAACGGTTGTGGCTGCTCAATTTCCCTCGGGCGTACCCCTGCCGCCTGTCAAACGACTGCCAGCAGAATTTGAGTGTCCTCTGTGCTTCAAGGTGAAGAAGTTCTACAAGCCGTCTGATTGGACCAAGCATGTACACGAAGATGTCCAGCCTTTCACGTGTACCTTCCCGAACTGTCAAGAACCAAAGTCTTTCAAACGTAAAGCTGACTGGGTTCGTCACGAGAATGAGCGCCATCGACAGCTCGAGAACTGGACGTGCAACATTACCGATTGTAACCACACATGCTTTCGCAAGGATAATTTCGTGCAACATCTTGTCCGAGAGCACAAGATCGCTGAACCAAAGCAGCGGACCGGGCGGGCATCCAACAAGGATCCGCCCACAAGTAGCGACCCAGGTATGTATTGCGAAACTCCATTCGATGAGTAATAGCTGATACTTCGGCAGACGATATCTGGGCTATTGTAGAGAGATGCCGCCAAGACACAACGAAGCAACCCAAGGACGAGGCATGTCGTTTCTGTGGCAATATTTGCAACAGTTGGAAGAAGCTCACTGTTCACTTGGCGAAACACATGGAGCAGATCAGCATGCCCATACTTCCGTTAGTTGAACAGAAAATTCTCAATGCCGATACTATCATCAGTCCTGTACAGGAGTTCCCGGACCAACGCAAGTTATCAGCACAATTCACTAGAAAGCCAGTCGGCGGCAGCCCATTGCATCATACTGCTGACACGACTTTCGCGCCGGGCATCAATCCGTTTAGTCCAGCCCCGCAAAACAACACACCTGAGGCAGCGGCTAACGTAATGCACTCATACCCGCCGCCTCAGCTAGTCCCGCCACAGCAGGGTGGGTATGCAGTTTACGCTGGCAATAACTTACCATACTCCAATCAGACCTATCCGAGTCTGCAAAACCCGCCAAAGTCTCCTCTGGTGTTTACCAATGGCTTCAACATGCAAAATCCTTCCTACCTCAGCTTGGGTCCTATGTCTACGATTCAACAACAAGACCAAGCAATGTTCACCAATTCTCCTACGGAGACGACGGCGTTTCCCAATTACTTTACTCCGGATCAGCAGAACATAACGGGAAGCTTTGACCCAACCATACAAATGCAGTATCAGCAACAGAGTCCCACGGGAACATATCAGGCTATGCAGTATTTAACCAACCAGCACCAGCACTCGTATCAGTATCAAGGCCAGTAGCGCCTCGAGGAAGATGTACGAGCTAGAGAAAGGAAGGATTTGTTGCAATATCAGCGCTTCTTACGCATAACGACCTTTGTTTTATTCTTTTCTATCTCAGCGATATCCCTGCTGCCTTCAAACGCACTTTTGGCGGACATACTGTCGTTTGCGCTTCGCTCAGTTGTGTATCATAATAGAGATAATGAATAATGTCAAGAACGACGATCAAAACCTTCCACCAAGGTTTGCAGGATACTTGAGAACAGCTCGAGAAGCTCGCACCGAGAGCATTGCCGCTTGCGCAGAGTAGGATGGTCGCGAGCCACAGCATACAAGACGTATAATGCAGGACTCGATCGCGTGCACCACATTAAATATAGCAATGGTAGCACTGCGTCCGGAGAAAAACAGGGAAGAGTCGCGTGCAGGTGTGAATCGCTGTTGTGTTCAGTGTTCACTCGGAATGCACCTCCATCAGGGTCACAGTTGCGTGCCCTCTAGAGGTAAGGCATAATGCAGACCGACGGACGGACTCAAGTCGGGTCGGTGGACGAGAGATGACTCTTACCAACGTGCATTTACGGAGGAACTCAGGCTTACAAGAGTATCACACAGCAATATACGAAGGTCCGATTTCTAAATCTGCTACCAGTCTAATCCGAATTCGGTCTGAGCTGATCCGCTGCTAAACAGGTAGGCGGGCTGCTCCGCAACGCCTACATGCGCTTTTCTCGAACAACACTGGTTTGTTCCGTCGAGTTTCCCTTTGCGACACGGTAGGATGGTATTGTGCGCAGTATCGATCCTACGCTGTCATGGTTGGTACAACTCGACGTATCGGCGAGGGTGGGCCGGGACCAAGCTGGCGGGCGGGCAGCCGTCGGCTGGAGACGGTGGACGGGATGACGCAGTGAGGCAGGGTGGGGTTGGGGACTCGTTTCCTGCGCTATGCGCTTTGTTCAACAGGACGTCAAGACAAGAGGTCGTCCAGGTGTGCGCACAAGGTCGTCCTAGCTGAGACATGCTGTCTAAACAAAGCGCCTTGATCGGATCGGCACACGCGAACACGCCTCGTCCATGTGCACGCTGGCCCCGGCATGCCGATCAGAAGCTTTGACGCTCAGGCGAGGGCTAAGCTGCATGGCATCGTGCTGACGTTGTATGCTTCTGAGACGCAGACGAGACAGCGGATGAGCCAATGGACAGCTGAAGCAGCATCACAGCTTGACCGCAGGCGCGCAACACCGCAGAGGGCGAGGCGGCGCCCTGGGTTTTGCAAAGTCCATGCCAAAGCAGCGGGGCAACAGTTGGGCACTGGAGAACCCTTCAAGGCTTAGTTATGCAGAGACAGGCTTCGCACTGGTGAGATGGCAGCATGTGCTCTGTGCGACTGTGACGAACGTCTGACCCGAGTAAGTAATGCCGATGAGCAGCAGCATTGTTTGCTGTCTCCATGGCCGTCTGCTTTCTGCTTGCGGCTTCGGAGCGTAGTTCCTTACAACGCTTGGGCGCGGCCGCGCCGCAGTGCAAAACTGGGGGCGGGCGCAATTTCAGGCGAGCAGCGAATCGGCCGCAAGGGCACACGACATGAGGACCGCGGCGGGATCACGTTGGCTACGCGCGCGGGATTTTCGGCGGCGTGCGACTGTGATTTGTCTGTGAGATGTGCATTTATTTCGCGTCTGAGCAGCGCAGAGCCTGGCAAGCGACGAGCACGTTCGCGCTCGCCTGCACCTGCCACGGAACTCAATTACGCATTGCGTAGCTCTCGGGCTGACCGCTCTGCTGCTGCCCGCTTCTGAGCCGGGCAATGACGTCCGGCGGCTCTCCCTTGTCCGTGAGGAGCGCCAGAGCACGGCACGCTGGACAGCATGCCCACGACGCAGCTCTCTGGAGAGGCGATGATGGTGTGTGGAAACAGACGCCCCAGAGTGATGTGCAGCATGGACGCACACAGCAGACAACAGACCCCAGTGCGCAGCTGGGGCGTCGCGAAAGACACGCCCGTGGCTGACTTGTTATTGGCAGAGCATCCCTGCAACAGCCCGCGCCTTCCGCGAATAGAAGAACCCCGCCCGTCGCCCTTTCCCTCTCGCGCCCAACCACAGCTTCTCCTTCCTTCTCCAATCATCCTGCACCACCACGACTAGCCATCGCATCAACCAGAATCACGAGTCTTGCGCTACAACGCGCTCGTGGTCACAACACGTCAAACCGCACCGGGTACCTTTGTGTATCTGCTCAGCGCTTCCACACGGCGTGCTGCCCAGCGCAAATTTGGTCCTCGCAGCCAGAGGCACGCGTCGGTAAGACAAGAGCTGCCTTTGCCGCCCTCTCAGCCAGTCAACGCGAGTCGCGCTCCTCACCACCACAAAATCTCGTGACTGACTTCTGCTGCGGCCTGCTGCATCCGTAAGTCCACCACGCCCACCTGCCTGGGATGCCTCGTCGTCGTTTGATAATATCGCGACGCGCCGCCATGTTTTTGCTCTGTTCTTGCGCGACGTTTGCAGCCCTCCCCACCCAGCTGTCCGAAGCTTCATGCTGGCCCCAGCGCTCGACCCCGTCGCGCCTTCCTGGCCTGCCATGCGCTCTTGCTAACAACGCCCCTACAGGCACAGGGAACACACGGCTCATTAACGCTGCTCGGCCTTGTATCTCGCACACTGCCAGCTACTTGGACTGACCCTGCTGTCGCCGTCATCACCTGCACTGCTCAATATATTGCTGCACAGTTGCTGGTTGCCCTAAAAAGCACTGATCACTGGAGCCGTCATCCGAGCACGCTCTAGCACCGCCGCTACCAGAGCCCTACCACGCAGAAGCGTCACCTCGCCGGCGCAGCAATCAGGCCTGCATTTGCGACGTGCATGTGCCGCGCTGATTCAAGTTGGTAAGTGTCTTTACGGCATGCATGAACCTGCATTGCCAACGCATCACCTCCAATCGCCCGCCCGCCAACACATGCCACCCTCGCCCTCCTCCAATTGCTCGAGTATCTGTGCCTCGGACTAGCTGACGGTTACTCTAACAGTGTAGACTTCTTTTGCAGTCACATTTTACTGGGTGAAGCCCCGAAACGGACTCTTCCCCACACGGAGCGGGCCTCTAGATTTCGCGTTCTTACCTTCGCCGGTCCACTCTACCTCTGTCCCAGTGCACCGCCCCAGATCTGACTCGGCGCCCAATCGCCATCATTGCGCCTCAACACCTGCGCTGAGACGACGACCGTGCGCGTCTCAAAGCACCTCGCCTCATAAGTGTGGCCATTGACAACGCATCAACGCGACGTGATCAGCTTGTGCAAGCGCCTAGAAGCTCCCTTCCCGCTCTCGATCGCAAGCAAGACGCATCCACCGCGATAGCTTTCACCACCTAGCTCACGGTCAAATCAGCCACCGACTACATTGACCAGGCTTGACTCAATCCTCCGTAAGCATCCACACCTTCCCAACACGCGTCATTGGTCGCGTACTAAATTCGGTCCCATCTCTAGGCTACCATCCTCCAACCAACCCTCATAGAGCTCTTATCCAAGTCGCGTCCCTGCGCCCATCATACACTCTACGAATCAAACGCGACTCTCTTATAGGCAACGCACAACACAAGCGCTCGCAATTGAGGCTCATTCCATACACGGCTGAGGCTCCTACGAGGATCGAGAACCCAGTGTTTGTGTTAGCCAGTGGCGCATCCGGGGTCATACTCACAGCAACGCCGCCTTCAACTCGCGCGCGTCGAGCCTGCCTTGTGCACCCATAACACAAACTTCACATATTCCTACCATGACCGATTACGCGCAGTACCAACAGCCCCACCATGGGCATGCGCCCGGGCACATTCAGCCATACGGTGGAGCGCAGAACGCGGCTGCCGGGAACCCATCAATAACCTCGCCCACCCAACAGCAGCAAATGCATTCATATCAACAGACATCGCCTATTCTCCCGTCGCAGGGGTACGGCCAAGCTGGCGCACAGCACCAGCAGCATCCCCAGCAGATGGCTTATGCACAGCAAGGCTACATGTCTGGCATGCCTCAAGCGTATGGCATGTCGCCGACACAAGCAGCAGCCATGGCCACAGCCGCCGCGGCAGGTCCAGCAGGCGCATACGGATATGATCAGAATGCTATGCACGGACAACTTGCGCAAGACCCCAGAGCGTCTCCACGCATGTCTGGGGGACAATTGAAGCAAGATGGGCGTCCTGCGCCGCGATCGCCCACCGCTGTGTCTGCGGGGATGGCCGGGCCTCTTGCCTCCCAAGTCCAAATGACGCCAGGTCAGATGCAACAGCGCAGAATGAGCACACAGATCAGCAGTCCTGCGATGCAGCAACCCCAGCCCGTGATGAGTCACGTGGGACCTCGTGCGTCCATCTCTGTCCCTCCACAGATGGCAGCCCCACCACAGCATCAACAGTCGCCTGAGCTCGTATCTGGAGCTCAGGCTGAAGAAGCCCCGCTTTACGTCAACGCTAAGCAATTCCACCGTATTCTGAAGCGCCGACTTGCAAGACAGAAGCTGGAAGATGCCCTCCGCCTCACCTCGAAGGGTCGCAAGCCGTACCTGCACGAGTCGAGACACAACCACGCCATGCGCCGCCCGCGTGGACCTGGTGGTCGATTCTTGACCGCTGAGGAGGTCGCTGCGATGGACGCGCAAGGCAAAGATGGCGAGACCGACAACAAAGAAAACAATGCCGCCGTACCTGTCCCCAAAGCCAAGAGTGCAGGACCCAAGCGCAAGGCTTCGCAGACCCAGCTGAAGAGCGGCCCACCCAAGAAGACCAAAGCGCAGCAGAGCATCAGCGAGGAAGACGAGGATGAGGATGAGGATGATCCTGAGGATGACAGTTAAGTGCCTGATTCGGCTCCCAAGAACTGCCTGAAGAAGACCTACATCCATCGACATGTTCGTGGTGTACGGTCGACAAACCCACTCGCATCTAGGAGGCCTCCGGATGCACGCTGCGACCTCTACATCTTTTAATCTCGACTTCACTCTTCATAACAACCCCACCTTATTGACGAATTACGACAGCGAGTCTTTCGGGTCAACGGTTGGCTTTTATATGTTACCCATATTGTGCGACCCGACACACCCTATGATATCAAATTGTCTTACCAACAAATGACTCGGCGCCCTTAGCGGCTCCGACTATACACATGTAAGGCTGGTCGGGTATGGTACACTTGTTTGTACGGACGGACTGATTGGCTATTGTGCTTTCTGCCTGTTGTATTCCCCTTCTTGCTTTTTTTTTGTGCTTTACTCTCTTCTCATACCCCTATACCCCACATTCGTTCAGGAGCTGGATCGGGATTATCCACAGGAAGCTGGTGCAAGTGGCTACGGATATAGAGGACTAGTCTTCAAGGACGAAAATGGATACCAAGTTTGCGACAATCTATCCATTTCATCTACGTTGCTTCTGAAACGATTTTTCGATATATAGACTATCTTGTTTATAAGATCTATCAACAGCGTTCTGTTCTTCGAGACTTTGCAATTGCGGCCTTCGGCACATCTACCGTTTACCTCACAACTTGTTACGTAGTTGTCTTAGAGTTGAGTACACATGTGAGACACCATCTGCGGTGTCTCGCCTTTTTATGGAAGCACGTTATACTACATAAGTTCAAGGTCTTCATGTGACTGCACCGCCTCAAGTTGCGACTTGCTGTATGGGCGGAGCACACATAGTCCATCTTCTGGAGGACGTAGGTCGCCCTACGTGAGTTAGTCTTGTTAAAAAGTGCTCTGGAAATGATCTAGTGCAGTGGATGTCCATGCTTACGCAGTCAGTCTATGTCGCTGACACATACTCGTCGAATGTCTCATGGCATATCCTCAACACTAGTAGGAGGCAATATCTCACACAGAGTTTGGACTTGAGATTAACCTTAAATAGGTTCTATATCCAATATCTGGATTTTCTGGGTGCTCTCAATAAATACAAATGGGTATCTCGCGCAAATGTCATCTGTATGGAGACAAATCATAAAACTAGGCAAACGTGCAGCGCAAATCGCTATGTCGTTTGCGTGAACCTTGAAAATGATGATTCGACAACAACCATGGTCGATCGCGGAAGGATTCAAAGTCTTCTCATCCAATCGACCTCATATGCCAACATCAAACCTGCCTCGTGACCATCGTCACATGCTGCGCCCAACTCGAGGCAACCAAGCATCTGCAAATCGCCATACCGCAGCAATCACACTTGCCAAAATGCTTCGACGGCGTGAAAACGACGTCAAGATCCCCGCATATCAAGATCCGCCGGCCGAGAACCGACCAGATCGTTGCAAAAGCAGCATGTTCCTCCGGATCGAAGAGAGAAACACATCCCTCCACGCTCAGGCGTGCTAACTGCTTCATGCGAGAGAGCTGGCAGACCAACCAACGGAAATCGCGAGACAGAGTGAACATGCCATCCACGAAATCCGTGTCGCCGGGCCGCAAGAAAATCGTCACGGCGCGCAGACGCTGCAGCGGATTCGGCCTGCCAAGCAAGCGAAGCAGAGACGCCGAGTCGCCCTCGACGTTCTTGAAAAGCGGGTTGAAGTCGACGGTCTCCCGGCGTAACTGGCGGCAAGTGTGGTGGAGACCGGTGATTGGGTAGGGGGAACGAAGCCTCTCCAGTTCTCCCTCGTCGGCGTCGGCGGCTTCAGCTTCCATCCAGGTCTCCGGCACGGTGTGGCAGTCGTGAGCGTAGGATATCGCTCGCCGGGTGCCGTAGACGTGGTCGTATATCATGTGGCGGATTTCAGGCGGCATGTGGAGTAGTGATGGGTCCGGCCGAATCCAGGAGGAACTGTGCTTGGTCAGCATTGGCTAGTGGTTGGTAAGAGGAGGTGGTTATACTTGAAATATTCCAAGGATTTGGACATGTCTCCCGAAGACGTGCCAAGGGTTGGTGAGGTTCTCGCTTTCTTGTTCATGTTGACTGGAGTGTGTGCTGAAGGAATTATGTTAAGATGAGTGCGGAATCAGTGGGAGAAGAGAGAGAGAGTTGGATATGGTTTTGTTGCTACGAAGTGCGACTAGCTCTCCGCGAGAGGAAGGGGGCGGTGTGCATTTATGGGAATCGGCTCCACACTATCTCTAGCCTTCGTCTTCTTAGGTATCGACGTTCTAGCGCAAGGAAACTACGCTTGTACATACACGCTAGAAATCCGCTCTCCGCAGCTCGAGACGCGAATAAAGCACTAGCGTTGACTACAACAAGCGTAGACACACTGAGCATTTTGCTCTTGATACCGAGCATTATTAGCGAATATTCGCTGTTGACGAAAATCATGGGGAATTCACACGCTAATGAAAGCATATAATCTATAGGTAAGAGAGTTCCAAAATCAGTATCAGTACTATATTGTACGCAGAATTCCTTCCACCATCACACACCTACCGCAATAGCATCGTGATTGGGTTGCATACGTTTTCATTACCCAACAGCCTCTTACTACGACCGTGATAGTTCTAGCTCGAGTCTCCAGTGATCGATATACAAAGAGAGCGTACAGGATCGAGATATTCCAGAAACGGAAAAGGTAAATCGGTGGATACTACATCGGATACATGTGCCGAAGGCAAGTGTGCGGACAAGAACAGTTAGCAACTATCAAATGACTTTGGAAGGCACTTACGTGAACAGATCCCGCAGTTGATAGGCCGGAGAGCGATCCAGGAACCGTCAAACGGCCCGCAGCAACTTTCTATCAATAGTTCTACTCAATCCTTAGGTGCATATGCATGCATGCTAGTCAACACACCATGTCGAGTGTGCTGTTACAGAACGTCATACACTACGCCATACGAGAATCGGTCCCTAGAAGTAGACCCCAGGTTTCCAATATCGCGGTGTACGCTGTCAACGGAGAGAGGTCGTGTGCCCACAGTGGACTGCGGGACCTGGCCACCGAAGTCTGGACATTGCTCCCCACGGGGAACCGGAATATCGTACCATGTACTTTGTGCATTTCGTTAGACTCAACTCTTCATTGGTCGGGGTCCGGGCGCAAAGGGTCCTGAGCAAGAATTGATGATTGGGGTGCGTGATGAGTGCCAATCAAATCAAAACATGGCCACGCATAACTTTGGGACTCAAGTCATGGTTCGTACCACTCCCCTTAGTGCATACACCAGAAGTAACCGCCTCCTAGTTCGCATACCACTGCCGGAGCCATGGTCTTAGTACAGAGACTACGAGCAGGCGGCACCCGTAGCCTCACCCCCCACATCCAAGACCCACCCGCTAGTTGCACGTGGTTGCAGACTGAACCAACTTCCTGCATCATAGTCAGCCCCACACAACATTGAAGGAAACCTCGCTCGGGCTGTGTACCCGCTCCTTCCTTGTCTGCTAGCGAGCACAGGTGCCCATGACGAGCATCCCCAAGGCCAGACTTCACTTGGCACATTGCCCCCTGCTATCGTCGACATCATCAGATCCCCAGAGCCCAATTCTCAATCGGACCTCAACCTGATGGCGTCCCTCCCCAGCCCCAGCCCCAAACACCCGTCTAATCTCACCCAGCACCTGCTCCCGCTCATACCCCGCCAGTCGTTGCGTCTCCTGCACAAGTACCAGTGTCTCCAGCGCCGGCAAGGGGTCTAAGATGCGCAAAAGAACCTGCAGCGACATCGTGAGCTCTAGCGGCTTGAACACATAGCTGCTCGTGCTCACTATGCCCCCAACGTAAACGTGCAGCGTGCGGAGCAGTCTCGCCGGCACGTTATGCCGGCGCAGAAAAGAGGCCACTCCTGAAGCGGAGCCCGAAAAGGTGTTGTGGGTCCAGACGAGGGAGGCGAGACGGGCGGTTTCGTGGTACAGTTGGCGGCAGGTGCGGTTCAGGGTGAAGCGGAAGGGGTGCGTGCTCCAGGCGGCATTGGGAGAGTGTGATGGGCGGTAGTGCAGGAACTTGGCGGTTTGCGAGAATGGCGAGATGTTTACTTCGTGCCCGGTGAAGACGTGCTCGTAGATCCTATGTCGGAGCTCAGGGGGAAGGCGCAGGAGAGGTGAGTTGCGTTGATTGGTCAGGGTGCTGGGGACGTCAGCGATGCTCGGGATGGAGTTCACGGACGTACATGTCATTACGATCCATTCTTGTCAAAAGTGTAGCATGGGTGTTATGGTAGAGTGGAAACTTGTAGTTCGATTGACCCTGCGGGAACTGAAGAGAGCTGTTGTACATGTTCAACGGGGCCTGATGACTTCTAGGCTCCAGGATTACCTGTCTTAGTATGCCGCCTGTTGCGTCTGTTGCTACAGCAGCGCCATCTTTTTTTGAAGCTCTAGCACAAGCCTCGCATCCTCTAGAACGCGATTTCGTGGAATATTTGCTCGGTCTCACTCTTAAGTTTGTTGTCGCGCAAATCTCTGAGATTTGCAGTCATCGCGATTTTTTCAAGTCTATCGAGCGTGCTTACGTCGTGTAGAATTTGAGAGATTTCACTCTACTGTTCACTCAACTTATTCTCGTTGCACTGCTAAAAATAGCTTGTGTATGTTACGATGCAAACAGCCTTGATGAGGTTTCGTTTGCCTCCTATAACCTTGATAGATGTACTCATGTCGTCCGCATTGGCAACGAAGCGTTTGCGACGTAGTGATAGTGTGAGAGACCGAGAGAAGTGAATCCCGCAGGTTTAAGCAGTGGACTGGTGGGCAATGACCTCACTTCGGGTCGAATCATGAAAGGGAAAGCAGCCGATAAGTGAACGTGAACTTGCTTTTTGCAGGTCGAATCTAGTAAACTACTCACTCTTCAGATCCCCCAGAAATTCTTACTGGGACAGCTTAAGCTTCTCGAACTGCTCAATGCTAGCCTGCCAGTTCCTGCCCTCGATCTCCGCCGCCCTCAGCTTCTCCTTCTCCTGCTCCTTGACAGCATCAGAGACCTTCTCCTCCCAGTCGGCATCCATGATCTTCTTCTGCTTCTCGACCGTCTCGTTTGCCTTCTTGAGTTTGTCTTGCGCCTTGGTGATCTCCTTGTCGACCTCGATACGGCCCTTGACATCGAGGAATGCTGTCGCGGAGGAGCCAATGCTGTAGACTGCGGAGCCGGTGGGAAGGGGGTCCGACGGACCGAGGATTGTGATCTCGGAGACGGTCTTTCCAACCAATGAGCGGATGGAAGGCAGGGATGTGGAGGCCTCAAGCGTCTTGCGTGCGCCATCACTGAGAGGCTGAACGTAGGTCTTGCCATCCTCCTTGAATCCATACTCGGCAGTGAGGGAGCGCAGAGCTCCGGAAACCTCAACGAGGAGCTCGTATTCGGCATCGGCGGCCTCGTCGTCGAAGGTCTCGTTGTATTGCGGGAAGGAGGCGACAGTGATGGAGGGAGTCTTGTCACCTTGCCTGCGGGGCAGACGCTGCCACAGCTCCTCTGTGAGGAAGGGCATGAAGGGGTGGATCATTGTCAGACCACCCTCAATAGCTGTGTAAAGGGTCTGCTTAGCGCTCTCCTTCTCGGCCTCGCTGCCGTGGTCGAAGATGGCCTTGCTGTTCTCGATGTAGGTGTCACACAGGAACTGTTAATCATTAGTATTTGGATCTGACACAAGCGTTGTCCGTGTTCATACCTCGTAGAAGTACCTGTAGGCGACCTGTGTGGCAAGCGAAAATTCGCGCGCCTCGAGATGAGCATTGATCTTCTTGGAGGAAGTGGTGAGCTTGTGTAGAATCCAGCGCTCAGGAAGCGACTCATCGCCACCCTTCTCAACCTGCGCACGGGGCTGAAGATCACCAACACGACCAAGAACATATTTGGTGGCCTGGTAGATCTTGTTACAGAATCGCCTGTAGCCGTGGATGACGGAGACATCGAAGGAGATATCGCCACCGCCAGTTGTGTAGCCAACGAGAGCCATACGCAGAGCGTCAGCACCGCACTCGGGAATACCCTGAGGGAAGGAGGTCTTCTGGTACTTCTCGGCGGTCTTCAATTCCTTAGGATCCAAGTTACCAACCGTCAGCTGTGCATGGAGCTTCTCCAAAGTGATACCGTCCATGATGTCAACAGGATCGATGACGTTTCCAAGAGATTTGGACATCTTCCTGCCCTCAGAGTCGCGGATCAGGGAATGGCAGTATACCTCCTTAAAGGGAACCTTTCCTGTCAGACGGAGCGACATCATGATCATGCGAGCAACCCAGAAGAACAGAATATCCCAACCGGTCTCGAGGACAGATGTGGGGAAGAGGTTCTTGAGATCGACGGAGTCCTCGTTGGGCCAGCCGAGCGTGCTGAACGGCCAGAGACCAGAAGAGTACCATGTGTCGAGTACGTCCTCATCACGCTCGAGGGTGAATTTCTTGCCCTGGAACTTCTCTGCAGCCTTCTTTTGAGCCTCCTCTTCTGTGCGACCGGTGACCCAAAGGTCGTTGCTGGTACGGTCGCCATCGCCACCCTCAATGTTGACAAAGTAGGCAGGAATCTGGTGGCCCCACCAGAGCTGACGCGACAAGCACCAGTCCTGGATGTTGTTCATCCAGTGCATATAAGTCTTCTCTGAGCTCGCAGGGCGAATCTTGATGTCGCCGTTGCGCACAGCGTCGATCGCAGGCTTGGCCATCTCGTCCATCTTCATCCACCATTGGGGCTTCATGATTGGCTCGATGACGTCTCCAGACCTCGAGCAGATGGGGACCTTCATCGGGTTATCGGCCTTCTTGACGAAGAGACCGGCCTTCTCGAGGGCCTCAACAACCGTGTAACGCGCATCGAATCGCTTCTGGCCTGCGAAGTCGCCACAGTTCTTGTTCAGTGTGCCATCATCGTTGAGGATGTTGATGAACTCAAGGTTGTGCTTCTTTCCGAGGTTAAAATCGTTGGGGTCGTGTGCCGGTGTCAGCTTGACAGCACCAGTACCGAACTCAGGATCAACATATTCGTCAGCAACGATGGGCAGGAGACGGTCAAGGAAGGGGTGCTTGGCCTTCTTGCCGACAATGTCCTTGTAACGCGCATCGTTAGGGTGGACGGCAATTCCGGAGTCACCAAGCATAGTCTCAACACGGGTTGTCGCAACTTCGACGGTCTCGTCACTGCCCTCGATCTGGTACTTGAAGTGAGTCAAGACACCGAATTCGACCTTGCGCTCGTAGCCAGGGACGGTAAGCAGCGTCCTGCCTGCAAGATCCTTGTTGTCAACCTCGAGTGCTGACAGCGCTGTGTTGAGTTTTGTGCACCAGTTGACGAGCCTGTTCGATCTGTAGATAAGTCCATCCTCATGCAGCTTCACGAAACTGTCTGTCACGGCGGCAGAAAGATTGCTGTCCATTGTAAACGCCTCGCGTGTCCAGTCGAAAGATCCACCCATACGCTTCAGGGAGTGTACGAGATGCGTGTGGTACTCCTCCTTCCACTCGTGTGTACGTTCGAGGAACTTCTGGCGACCGAGGTCGTACCTCGTCTTCTTCTCGCGCTTCCACAGCATCTTCTCAACAACGCTTTGTGTAGCAATACCTGCGTGATCGCAACCAGGCAAGTAGAGTGTGGTGAAGCCGCGCATGCGGTGCCATCTGATCAAGACGTCTTGCAGCGATGTGGCGAGAGCGTGTCCGCAGTGGAGCTTGCCGGTGACGTTGGGAGGAGGAATCGGGATAACGAAGTTGCCGGCGCTCTTGACGGTGCCGTCGGCCTGGAGTTCAGGCTTGAAGAAGCCCTCCTTCTCCCACCAGTCATCTGGACAAAGGTCAGCACACAGAATGAAAGCCAGCGAGGGCGAAACTCACACCACGCCGACTCAACGACCTGGGGAATGTAGGCCTTTGTGAAGGGGTCGTCAAGACTCCTGAGACGCTTCTTTTCACCCTTAGGTGTCTCTTCCTTGAATTCGGGCAGCTGTTGCTCCTCTTTGCCCTTCTTCTTTTCCTTCTTCGGGGCACCCTCCTTCGCCGGCGCAGCGCCAGCCGCTGCCTTCTTTGCCTTGAACTTGGCATCCTTCTCGGCCTTCTTTCGCTCCTTCTCGAGCTCCTTGGCCGTCTTCTCCTTCTTCTCTACGCCCTTCTCGTTTTCTTGTCCGGGCGCAGACTGGCCAGTGCCGTCCGCATTAGCGGCCTCGAGGAGCTCCTTCTTGCTCTCATCGCTGATGGCAGGAGGCGCAGCAGTGACAGGGCCGGTCTTCTCGCCGGCAGCGTTGTGTGAGGCAGCATTGAGCGCCATGGTGGCGGTGGTGTAGTCGTGTGCGAGCCGGCGCTCGGTGCTGCAGAGAGTGTAAGGCTGTGGTCGCAATTGAGCACTACGCAGCGCAGGCGAGTAGAGAAAGTGCAGAGAGCGGTGTCGTGGATGTGGTAGAGAGATCCGAAGGGAGTGCGGTCGACGCAATATAGGACCGAGGAGGGGCAGCATTAAACCAGGCGGGGCATTATTTTGCGGTGCAGTGAGTCGACGTACAGTCACTAAGTTAGCCTAGCGTGGTCTGCGACATGAACATCCAATTCCTGGTACGAAGTATCCGAGCGTCTTTACTCCGATCCAATGGGCGATGCATGTATCACAAAGTCAACACAACAGTCAGGATCGTGAATAATATGAGTCTTTGTATATGTTGGATAGCACGTTGACGCCATTCCATGCATGTTTGACGCGTTCTGTTCCCAAGCCTGCGCCCCATACTCCAATAGAATCCCGCCCCGGCCATGACGCACACCGACTCGCACGCCCTGCCCCCGCGACATGTATGACTGAATATGCACCGAGACATCGATAGGGAGACACCGGTGGCCAGAACGATGGAGGATCAATAAGCCACATCAGGCGTCGGATCGTTCGTCAATCTCATGCCATTACTCAAGATCTAGGTACTGAAAAGGGTATCAATCAGGCCGCGCTGATGCTGTTCTGCTGAGCAGCTTGTCGAACAGGGGCAAAGTAAGGATGAGCCATCGCCTCTTTGGCTGTGAGTCGATCCTAGCTGAGTCAGTATTGTGAAGTCTGCAGACGGGACGCTCTCTTACCTGGTGGTCATAACGCAGAAGCTTGTCAAGGAAGTCAATGGCATCATTGCTAACAAAACGCTGGTTATCTGCGTTGATGAATGAGTGCCATGGCTTCTTGGGGTAGCGGCTGAGTATATCGTCGTACTGAGCATCCAGCTCAATGTCGTACTTGTCGAGATAGTCAAACAAATCCTCGGTTCCAAGCACCTTGGCGATCTTAACCAGCTGGTCGGAGTTGCTGTTGCCGTGGAAGAATGGCTCTCTTCTGAAAATCATCGATGCGAACATTGCGCCCAACGACCACATGTCGAGCGAGTAATCGTATTCTTGGAAGTCCACGAGCAGCTCGGGTCCTTTGAAGTATCGAGAGGCGACACGGACGTTGTACTCGGTCCCTGCGTGGTAGAACTCGGCGAGACCCCAATCGATCAGGCGCAACTGCATGTGATTAGCAACACATCTTTTCGGTCGATGAGACAGGCTTACCTTGCGCTTCTCATGATCGATCATGACGTTGTGGGGCTTCACATCACGGTGCATGATGCCCTTGCTGTGGCAGAAGTCCAGGGCTTTGAGCAGTTCGTAGATGTAGTATCGTACGTCGTAGTCCTGGAACTTGGGGTAGAGGCTCCTAAAATCGGTGTTGTTGACATATTCGAAGATCAACGAGGGTGTTTTGCTCTAAAGCTCACATGTTAGCAGCGTATCTAGGACGCGACAGCGGGCGAGGCACAATACCGTGCGGTCGCTCATGCAGTCTTCTTCAGAATCGCTACTGACCTGGTTGTCGCGCACCACATCCAGAAGCGAAACAATGTTGGGGCCACCAGACAGATTCTGAAGAATCTTGATTTCGCGCTTTATCTTCTTCTTCTTGACCGGCTTCAGGACCTTGATGACGCACTTCTGGTAGTTGACGACGTTAATGCCCTCAAACACCTCCGAGTACTTTCCGCGGCCAATCTTGCGGACAACCTCGTAGTTCTCAAGCACGCCCCACGAGATGTTGACCGAGTCATAGTCCCAATACGAGCGAGGCATGTTGGCATTGACGTCGGCATAGACGCGAGCGATGCTCGCGCCGCTGCTGTTCGTCGTCATCTTGGTGGCAGCCAGATTGGCGGTGACAGTCGGCGACAAGGCAGCGACTGTCTGGGGACCGGCGAGTGTGGTGTTGGTGCCGCGGTCGAGTGGTGGGGGGAGGAAGCGGAGGTTGGCGGGAGACGGGCGCAGACACAGGCAGGTTAGTCCGACACACAGCACGCCGAACGCAGTTGCCTTGTTCCAAGATATGCGCCCGGGAGGGGTGGCGTCGCGGCGCGGTTGGGGAGCTGCAACAGCCGGCTGAGACTTGGCTGGCGGCGCGGAGAGGTCGAGATTTGACTGGGTGCGGGGAGGAGGGTGGTGTTCAGCAGAACCACTAGACGACCCTGGCCCTGTTATGTAAGCATGCATTTATGATAGCACCTCGCTCTCGACATTCCACTCACCCATTCTGCTGCGAATATCTTCAGACGAAATATCGCCCATACTGGCCATGTTCCACGATCTGAACGTTCCGTGGCCGGGTGCGGGTGCAGATGCTGTCAGGGAACTGCAGCGCACAGTGGCCTTCTTGGACGAATGTACGCAGACGAGGCGCCCTTGCGTGGATTTGAGATCGTGACTGACTTGTGCAGTAGGATACGACGTGGTTGCCCTCACACATACATATAGTGGCAAACTGCCGAATGAACTGGTACGTCGGAGCAACAATCCCGCCTCGAACCATAGTTGCGCTGTCCCTGAGCCTTCTGGGAGTCGTATTGGCCCTGGTGACCAAGATACGCTGCTAATATGGTTTCACCAGAGTTCACAAATACCAAATCCACTGCCGTTCCCACACCGCCTGCGAATATTGCGACGATGCAACATCTTCCTGACCGACAGCGCCTCGAATTTCCGCATTCCTCAGCTCCAACAGCACTATGACCTCGTCGCTGCGCGACCAACCGACGAACGCACCCTGCAACAGGCGTGCCAAAGTCTCGATGTCGACATTATCTCGCTGGACCTGACGCGCCGATTCGAGAAGCACTTCAAGTTCCCGATGCTGGGCGCAGCGATCGCGCGCGGCATCAAGATCGAGCTGTGCTACAGCCAGGGCATTCTCTCGAGCGACCCCCAAGCGAAGCGCAATCTGATCAGCAACGCGACACAGCTCATTCGAGTCACCCGCGGCCGAGGCCTGATCTTCAGCTCCGAAGCGAAGAGCGTTCTGGGTATCCGTGCGCCCAGCGACGTCATTAACTTGGCTTCTGTGTGGGGTCTGGGGTCTGAGAAGGGCAAGGACGGGCTGACGAAAGAAGCGCGCAATGTGGTTGAGCATGCGCGGCTGAAGCGCGAAAGCTTCAAGGGTGTCATCGACTTCGTGTATGGAGGCGAGAAGCCGGCACCCGTGTCGAAGGATAAGCAGGATGGCAAGGGCAAGGCAAAGAATCTGAACGGAAAGAGGCCCAGTGAGAGCCTGGAGGGTACACCTGCGCCTCAGACAGAGAAGCCTGTTTCAAAGCGCGAGCAGAAGCGCCTCAAGCAGGTTAAACAGGGTGCAGGAGAAAAGGAGGCTGCGTGAGATGGTGACGACAGCTGGGCCGAGATTTTGACAACATTTACTGTCCCAAGATCGGCTACACCAGCCATATGATGCGGACCTTCCAGAATAGGTAGTAGCCAGGACGCCCTCACTGCGTGTGAGAACCACCGACGGTCATTGATGTAAGGCTGAGAGGCCATCGGTCACCCGTTGGCGGTTCTCGCACACAGTACGCTGTATGAGTTCAAGCCTGTTTGGCTGGTAATAGCGAGGATGGCAATCAGTGGCGGGACATTAACCGTTCTCTGCCTGTACCATCCACTTCAAGACGACGAACAAACGAGTAAACACCTCCAAGATACCCAATAGACAGACAACGAATCACTTCAAAACAAGATTTCCATGCATGTTCCCAATTTTGATATATTAATTTTGCAGGGCACTCAATGCCCGCGATACTTACAAAGATAAAAGAAAGAAACGTGAGGGTATTGCATGGACTCGTCTCAGTGGCTCATCGGCCTCACCACAGCCACCTCCTCGCAGCCTCAGTCGGCTTCTCCAACCGCTTGCCCAGGTTCACCGTCACTCGGCTCTGCAGCGCGACCGTCGAGATGTCGAACGGCAGCGCCTGATTCTGCTGCAGGCTCGCCGTGCTGTCCGGCAGCACGGCGCTGGATGTTGTTACTGCGGCATTGGCCGGTGCGCTTGAAGCCCCGATTGTCGGCGTGCCCTCGACAGCACTCTGCGCCGGGACGCTCGTGCCGGCTCTTGATTCGCTGCTTGTTGCGCCGGTTGCTTCGCTGACAGGGGTCGCTGCGGGCGCAGCTGCTACGTTGCCCGAGGAGCTTGGGGAGGAGGAAGCAGCAGACGCGGACGCGGAGATCGCTGGGTCGCCGGAGGCAATCATGGTGACGCCGGGCCCGGCGGGCGCAGCTGCAGATCCCTGAAGGAGAGCGTTGGTGGTCAGAGTGGCGGAGTTTATGCTCACAGTCGAGCTGGAAGATGAGGCAACAGCTTGCTGGGCGCCGGGGGGTGCTGGGCCCGCGACCACTGTGATTGCGGATGCCATGGTTTGCATCGTGCTCGCGCTGGAGGAACCGCCCGTGGAACCCAGCTGGAATGGTTGGGCTTTGGGAGCAGACATAGGGAATGAACCTGCGGGACACATGCATGCGCAGTTGCATCCGCCATTTGCTGCTGCTGCTGCGGCATTTCCTGCACCCGAGCCAGCGACGACTGTCACAGCGGCACCGGCGGCAGCAGCAGTCGAGGTGGAGTTGGATCCTGAGCCTGAGCCAGCGACGACGGTGACAGCTGCTGCTCCGGCACCGGCTGATTTTGTCGAGTTGCCTCCAGTCCCTGCTACGACAGTAACGGCTGCCGCTTGAGCTCCACTGGCCGAGCTTGTTCCATTGCCGCCTCCGCCTGAGCCTGCCTGTACGGTGACTGGGTTGCCTGCTGCGGTGACGGTAGGAGAAGCTACAAGAGCATCTGCGGTCAGAGTGGCAGAGTTGACTGTAGCCGGGGCGGCAGATGATGATTGAGCAGCAGCTTGGGCTCCAGGTGATGGAGCTCCTCCAGCACTGACAGTCACGGGGGCAAGAGCAGGAGCAGCAGCAGCAGCGTTTGCACTGCTTGGTGCGGACGATCCTTCGGCTGGCTTTGCAGCCTCACCTGCCGCGGTAGGTTTACCTCCCTCGGCAATTTCAGTAATTGTACCAGGAGCTGATGCCTGTGTTCTGGGTTAGCATGGATGTGCAGTCTTACGTTTGGATACGTACCATTGCGCTCATACCCTCAGGCTTGGCCGCCCCAGTAGCATTTGATTGACCCTTGGGCTCGGCTGGAGCAGGCATTGCAGCCGGCGCTTCCCCAGGTTTGCCCTCCATCGGAGGAGGTGGAGGCGGAGGGGGCATCATACCAGGCGCTTCCCCGGGCTTTCCTTCCATTGGGGGAGCTGGAGCTGGAGGAGGCATCATTGGGGCCGCTGCTGTTGGCTTGGCCTCCATTGGGGCTGGAGCCGGAGGGGGCATCATTGCAGGCATTCCAGTGGGTGCTGGTGGTGCTGCAGGTTGTTGCCCTTGACCTGCTTGTTCAATGACAGCCGTCGCTATCTGCTGGCCATTGGCCTCCTGGATGATGGTAGATCTGATCTCGATGATCGCGCCGCCAGCACCTCCATTTATCGCGGCAGCAGCCTGTCCTTGGCCTTTTCCAGCTGAGGCACCTTGTCCGGCACCTTGTCCGGCAAGTTGGTTCGCCAGATCTCCTGCAGCATCATTGCTTGCTGGACGCTGATCGCTGACGCCTGTTCCGGGCGCAAGCTGGTTTGCAAGGTCGCCTGCAATGTTACTGGTGTTGATATCGGTGGGTCCTACAGGCTTTGTACCCTGAGTTTGACCTTGTCCACTGGGTCGAGCCTCTGCAGCGGGGCGTGCTGCTTCAGCGGCCTGGGCTTGAGGAGCTGCCGCTTGAGGAGCCGATGCTTGGGGAGCTGGTGGTGCTTCGGGAGCTCGCTGAGGTTGTTCGGCTCCTGGGCGTGGTGCTTCGGGAGCTGGTGCAGCTCCGGCAGCTGGTGGCGCTTCGCCTGCTGGCCTTGATGCTCCAGGAGCAGGCGGTGCTTCGGCTGCAGGTCGTGGCTGTTCCGCTGATGGAACTTGTCCTGCTGCTTGACTCTGTCCTGCAGTCGGGCCTTGTGCGGCAGGCGTGGTCCCAGATCCAGCGGCTTGGTTCGCGAGAGCTGCCCCAACATCACCCGTGTTGATATCTCCTGTGCCGACAGTAGACCGGTTTCCTTCTGCGATCTGGTTTGCGAGGTCACCCGCGATGTTGCTGGTGTTGATGTCGCTGGGACCCGTGGGCCTCTGTCCTAGAGTCTGACTCTGGGGTTGCGCTTGGCCCTGCCCCTGCCGTTGGCCTTGTCCTTGACTCTGTCCCTGACTAGCTCCCTGACCTTGTGCGCCAGCATCGAGGAGCGCACCAACATCCAATTGAGCGAGTCTCTTGACAATGTCGGCTTCCAGTGTGTTGGTGTTAGCGCTGCGTCGCACGTTGCTGATAGATGACAGATCGAGCTCTGCCACATCCTCCATCGACCGGTCAACTCCAGAAATCAGGTTCTCGATCTTCCTTCCTCTTACTTCCCGTCCAACATTATTACTGTGGAGATCAACTCCTGCTTCCGCAACCACCTATGGTAGTTAGTCTCTCTGCAATTAGCCTGTCAAGCGCGACGTACCGCATTGATCAATAAGAAGGCCAAGCCCAGAGCTGAACTGGTAGTCTTCATGTTGATAACGATGAAAGAAACACTTCGAAAGTAGGCGAAGTCTGAATGGAGCAAATTAAGATTAGTACATCAACAGCACAGCTGGTATGGAGTCGAAAAGGCTGTCGCAGACATGCAGACCCGTTCGAATCTGCGCAGCAGAAGGTCGAAGAGGAGTTACGAAAGCGAAAAGGCGGATTGGGTAAGAAGACAGGTAATTCGGATCCAAACGAGCGTAAAGTTCCGGTATGGCAATTCCAAACCTTTCAAAGGTGACACCTGAGGTGGAAACGATGGTACTTAGGGAATGCGACGCGCGCCCCGCTCAGTCTGTTTCTAAGAATGTGATGAGTTTCGAGCCAGTCAATCCGCGCGGCTGCTCGTACAGCTGCCGGCGTGCCCCAGGGGTGTGGCCTATGTCCTAGGATGAAAGGAGCATGCTGAAAAGCATCACATTGTCGGGATGGCGTGGCCAAGAAGGTTTGCCGCAGGACAGAACGCATGGCGACTCAGACTGACAGGCCTCGGGAAGGCAGTTCTGGAGGATTCTAAGCTTCATCATGGTCTGGCCAGCGGCGAGGGTGGTGAGGTCTGAGACGCGACTTGCAAGACGCGGCGTGCCTAACACTGGTTGCGTTTCACGATAGCTAGAGAGTCTGCAACTGATCGGCATTGCGCTCGGGCTAAGCAGTGATGCGCTCCCGCTGCTAACTTTTGGTGCCGTCTCTTCCATAACAAATGCTCCCAAGACTGTTTATGGCCAAGTGATGTTCGTGATGCACCGCCGTTGATGTTTGGCCGAGAGAAGATGACCGTCAGCGAGGCGGGCCGGCAGTCGATCGCACTCGCTTGGCGATTCGAACGTTCAATGTCGTCACCGTTCCTTTCTCGTACATAACCAAATCGCACACTCATCTCGAAATGGCCTACGCGCATCGACCGGAGTCGGTGAGATTAAGAATGCGACAGCTTAGCCTCGGGGCGCAGCGGCCGAGACCGTACAGATGGTTGAGTATAATGGCTGCAGTTCCCTTGGCCTTTTGAGACCTCTATATACAGACAACGACTCTACACAGGCGGTCCTTCCTCAAGATGGCCGTCCACGTGCTGGATAACTACTACCTCGCGATCACGTTCCTCATTACCGTCGCCTACCAACTATTTTTCTTTGCGATTGCCTTTTATTTCAAGTTTGATAAGCTGACAGACTTTGCTGGCGGCACAAACTTTGTCGTCCTCTCAATCCTGACGCTTAGTCTGAGCGAGAACAGAGGCGATGCGCGCAATATCGTGGTGTCGGTGTTCATGATGGCTTGGGGAGCACGTCTGAGCGCCTTCTTGTTGTTTAGGATCCTCAAAACAGGAAAAGACGACCGTTTCGACGACAAACGCGACAAGTTCTGGTCATTTCTCGGCTTTTGGGTATTGTATGTGACAGGCCTGTGTACAGTATGGTAGACAAGACTAACAAACTCTAGCCAAATGTTCTGGGTGTGGACATGCTCTTTGCCAGTCACAATCCTTAACTCACCAAACGTTACGCAATTCGCCCAGCCAGCTTTTGGTACCGGCAGAGATATTGCTGGCGTCGTCCTTTATTCGATCGGCTTTTTGATGGAAAGCATTTCCGATATCCAAAAGTACCGGTTCAGAAGTGCTCATCAACACGACGGCGCAGTCTGCGATGTTGGCCTGTTTGCGCTGACCAGGCATCCGAATTATTTTGGCGAGATGATTATCCAGTTCGGAATGTTCACAATCGCAGTGTCACCTGCCGCATATAACTACGTTTCGGGCGGAGCCTACTCAGCTCTCTACGCGTCCATTCTAGGCCCCTTCTTTCTCACATTACTACTCATGTTCGTTTCGGGTTTGACCCTCCAAGAACGACCTGGCGCCAAGAAAAGATACGAAAAAGGCGACAACTGGCCAGCCTATGCGCGATGGCTTAACAGGACGAGTATCTTGATCCCGTTCCCGCCGCAGCTATACGAGAAGATGCCAGTCATCTTGAAGAGAACCATTTTCTTAGAGTTCCCAATATACGTCTTCGATCCAGCGAAACATGCAGATCAGACCAAGACGCAGAGCAGAGGAGCAGAGGAAGGTCGTGCCGGAAGACCGAGTGACGAAGAAGGGCTTAGGACTTCCTAAAGATATTGTCGTCTCCTTGCTATAATCTTGTTCGATACCCCCTCTTAATCTTTGTTCAAACAGTTCTCCATAGTATTAAAGCGCGTGGCTTACAAGTATTTAGCCATTAATGGATGATGACGTAGTTGAAAGTCTTTCCGCTCAGCAACCGACAAGGCAGTAACTTACTGCGTGACCTTGATCGTGTTCGACAGCATACTTTGATGACGGCTCGTTAACCCTATGCGAACCATCATCTGTCCCTGCCTTAGGGTGGCAGCTGTCAGATCACCTCGTGCCTCGCAAGACTGACATCACTTGCAGATCAACAGCCACCACCGCTCCCCAGCCTCGCGAATGGTTACCTGGTCGAGCCACCTTCGAGTGGGATGTTGAAGGATGCACACAGCTTAGTCACGAATTTAGCCTATCACTTGGACTCCTCTTATCTCGCCACCAAAAGCATCACCTCACGCCATCACACAACTGCAGCGACGTAATCAGGTAATCGACCAGATATTTGTACCGCAGGCTCGCTTTTACCTTGGCTTGAGTGCTCATTTGGCTCAACTTTACCAACTAGCAATCATGGCGGCATTTCTCGACTCGGAAGCTTTGCCCATCCCGCGTTGAATGGCTGCTGCTGCCCTGAAGCTGCGCGAGACGGAGTTGCGTCATTTGCTGGTCTGCTTCGGCGTAATGAAAGAGCAAATATAAGATGCGGCGGTCGCACCCTGTTTGTTTGGTTCAAAAATACCCCAGAACTACGACACAGTACAGTTTCTTTTTTGCAACTAGCTTACAACATGTCCACTACACCACTCCACTCTACAGGCCGCGGAGGTACGATTACAGCTCTACAAGCAGCTCCGTCCTTGGGCTCAATAGCTGATTTGTTTTAGGAGCCGGTAACATTGGGCAAGATGATACGGTATACGCCGATGGTGCTATCACCCGCGAAGGCTTCGCCGGCGAATCTGTTGCCAACGAATTCTCTACTGGCCGTGGAGGCGCTGGCAACATAGGAAAGTCGCCTCGACTTGGACCGCAGGTTGTCGACAGCGGCAGCCCTCGTCGTTCCACTGATGTCGTTCCTGAGCTTGCGACACGCGAGGCTCAAGATGAGTTCCATACAGGCGTATGTTTAGGCTCATACACTACTCCCAGTCATGACTGACAGTGGCACAGCGCGGTGGTGCTGGCAATGTCTTCAAGGAGAAGCACGGAGGACACAGCAAGTCTCCTGATCGACAGGGCCTTGGTGACAAGATCAAGCACGTACTTCACCTCGACAAGGACAAGAAGCATGAGTCTTCTCCCCTCGCGCAGGAGACCACTGTTGGCAAATAATGATACCCACGCTTCTATTGAAGCCTGATTATGAATGATAGCGAGGCAATAATGGTACCGATGGAGGAGCTTTATGATACCCAAACCCTTTTTAGTCTCAGGGTTCTATAGATATCAAAGCAAACAATGATGTTTTCAAGTCTCTCTCACATGTAAATGGCATGGAGAGCCCGAATCTGACTACCCCGCGGCGGGCACCACGGACCACGTGGGGTCGCGACTGCCCGGCATCGCGTCATTGCTCCAAAAAGTTTTGAACCTCGTGGAACACTTCAATCACAACAAATCCAATATGTCGGCCAATTCCCACGATGCGGAAGCTCTCATTCATTCTGAGGATCCACACCACCCTGCAAACCACATCTGCACGCTTTGCGCGCACTTCTACACCTTGGGTTGGGTATGATAGCCTATCTGGGGACGGAGTTGACGTAGTGGACTGAACGTGCATGCTAACGTAAAGGCGTTGCTAGGTCACAGGTACAGGGGGAGGAACCAGCATTCGCCATGAAGACAAAATCTATATTGCACCCAGTGGTGTGCAGAAAGAGCTCATGAAGCCAACGGACATGTTCGTGATGGACTTCAACAGCAAGGAATACCTCCGCAGACCACAAGTATGTAACACATGTTCTTGGGTGTTTGAGATGCATGCTAACATCTAACCAGGTTCTCAAGCCCTCTGCCTGCACTCCCCTCTTCATGGCTGCCTTCGAGCGCGGCGCCGGCTGCTGCATACACACACACTCGCAGTGGGCCGTTCTTGTCACGCTTCTCGTCGAACGTGACTTCAGTAAAGATGCTTGCTTCGAAATTGAGGAGATTGAGCAGATCAAGGGCATCCCAAAGGGGCGTGGCAAGCAGGGCAATTTAGGATACTACGATAAGTTGAGGATACCGATCATTGAGAACACCGCACACGAGGAAGATTTGAGGGAGAGCTTGGAGGAGGCGATGGAAAAGTACCCAGATTCATATGCGATCTTGGTTAGGAGACACGGGATGTGAGTGTTGCTTTTGCTGGGACTAGACCAAGTTTGCTGATTAAGATTAGATACGTCTGGGGTGATAACGTTCACAAGGCGAAGACGCAGTGTGAAAGCATTGACTACATTCTGCAGCTGGCTGTCGAGATGCACAAACTGGGTCTGAAGTGGACCAAGTAAGGGGATAAGCGTCGGCTACTAGGTGCGGAATGGCACTGAGAGAATGGGGTATATTCATTGATTGAGGGGACAACCAGGACGCGTTGAGTATCAGCTTTGGTCCAATCATCTGGTGACGACTGCGGGATCAATGACTACAATCCCTGCTGGCCATTACAGCCATGCTCACTTTTGGCCATGTGTAGCGATGCGTTGTAACTCAAGGCATCCAGGCACCTATCGAGAAGGAATACGAAGTACAGTGCAGCCAAAACGTGACTTCGCGCGTGGCACGCGTAACCCCGACGCGCCTGGTTGGCTGCGACCAAGACTGGGCGCCTTAGGCAGACCCATATTGTGGAGCGGCACTCAAAACCACCCCTCAAAGCGGAAATTCGCGCGAGTAAGGCATTGATTGTAGATAGAGGTTGACTCCCAGGCAGCAACATTCTTGAAAAGTCCACCGACAGGGCGTTGAACCCTTGTTGTACACAGCAACGAACACTTTTGACCAGCCACTCTATCTCTGCTTCTCCCCAGATAACAGCAAACCAACATGTCTAACACCGAAGCACCCATCGAAACATACAAAGCATCCTGCCACTGCGGCGCCTTTGCCTACACCGTCAAAACCGCCTCCCTCGCCCACGAAAGCACCGAAGTCACGCGCTGCAACTGCAGCATCTGCCTCCGAAACGGCATCCACAATGTCTTCGTCCCAAGTGACGACATCACATTCACCACCGGCGCGTTCGACGACCTCCAGGTAGCCCTGTCCTTCACTGCCCTTCCCCCTGATCCCAACCCGGGTTATCACATCAGCACACGTGCTGACCGCATCGCAGAGCTACAGCTTCGCAACCCACAGCGTCGTCTACCGCTTCTGCGCCACGTGCGGCAGCTCGTGCATGGCGCGCAGCGTGCGGCCGGGGGTCTTCGACGGCCTGAGCATCGTGAATGTGCGGCTGTTCGAGGGCGTGGAGCTGGAGAAGCTAAGGTACAAGGAGCTGGACGGCAGGAGCTATACCAAGGAGAAGGCCGAGGCGCGCGTGGCAGAGATCGAGGCCGAGAAGGCGGCGAGCGGAGCGTGAGATGGTGCGGGAGTGGTCGCACGTCGTGTTCGAATGATGTGATATGGCCAGCCTCAAGGCAGTTTTGCATATAAAACCACGACTGCTTGACACCCGGAACTCGGTAGTTGAAGTCAAGTGGAACACATAGTAATTTCCCAATGCAGTCCCGGCCGCCCAGCCACACAGCCGTTTCCGCAACCATACATCCAGACAATGCAGCAAACCGTCCCATGCAACCGCTACGCCCCTGAAAAAAAAAAGTGTTGCCAAGGCAAGTCTGGTGGGTATACACATATCGAAAGCAACCCCATCTTTCCATGCGCCTCTTGGCCCACATTGTTATCGTCGTCGTATCCCTATGACGCGGCCTTGACCTCCAACGCGCCATTCGCACTCTCCTTCGCGACCTGCCCGCCCTCAGTCTTGACTGGCGGCGCATCCTCTTCGCTCAAAACCTCCGGTCTCCATCTGGCCAGCAGCTTCTTCGCGCTTGGTCTCGCGCGGTCGTTTGTCTGGTAGATCTCGGTCAGGACGTTGACGACAATGTCCCGCACCGGGGGCCTAAACATGTGGAGGTAGTGTAGCGCACTGCATGCCAGGTCAATGCGTTCAGGATCCTCGGCCATCTTTTTCAGCCGTATGAGAAGTTCGTAATTGAGTGCCGGGACTTCAGACAGGAAGCGGAGGATGATTTTATCGGTGTGCTCGACGTACGGTAGGATACCGTCGATGAGGCGGAGTGCGCAGCGTTGGTAGTTGCCGTTCGGTGCATTAAGCACGGATGTAAAAGTGTCCCCGTTGGCGGTGCCGTTGGTGGCGACGTCCTTCGACTGGGCCAGTACGGTGTCGTTGTACCATTCTTCGTTTAGCCACAGCGTAGCAACGTCGATGCGCTTCTTCCAGTCGGAGATGATGTAGTTGTACATACCGTCTCGCACGGTGTCGCTGATGCTGAGACTTCCTTTTGCGTTGCTGATGGCATGCTCGTCTTTGATACCTTCTT
Source organism: Boeremia lycopersici (assembly GCA_022609225.1). NCBI lineage: Eukaryota > Fungi > Ascomycota > Dothideomycetes > Pleosporales > Didymellaceae > Boeremia > Boeremia lycopersici. The sequence goes on from JAGKPY010000018.1 coordinate 80,753, forward strand.
GAGGATCCCCGAGGCCAGCACTAGCCCGAGTAGCCAATCGTGAAAGTATCGTCACCCACGCGTCGCGGCCATAGTCGCTCGCTGCTAATCTGTTGAACCCACCTTTGGCGATCTTGCTCTTTTGTGCGTCATCGATGCTGCCGAGCATGCCAAACGCTCGGTATACAGTCATGTCACCATATCGCTGAACCTCTTGTTCTGTCAGTGGAGGTGCCACGGGAAGTGTGTATGGCGCTAGTGCCGCTGATGGTCCAGGTTGGAACGCTAGGTCAGATGGCGAGAGGCCATCGAGTCTGTTGTTGATCTGTTCTGCGTCTTCGAAATCAGGTTCATACTCCTCTTCATCCTCGGCGGTAGGATCTGTAGGTTGAGAAACGCGAGTAGCTTGGCTGAGACTCAAGTATCGAGAACGAACGATCTGCGTGTACATTAGAAAGAGTCTCGTCGCGTGCCAAGGGGACAGGCACAACAGGAAACAACTTACATCCAGAGCATGGCCCAGCTTGACATGATCCACTGATTGCAGAACAGGCACCAATATCCTCACCAACTGTTCCGGATCTCTAAAGGCCTGCACGTCAAAGTTCACTGTGCTACCCGCAGGGTTTAGTGTGAATAGTTGGCGCCAGCTGACTGGTCCTGGTGGCAGTGGAGGTGCAGTAGGAAGGGGCTCTGGGGCTACGGCAGGAGGTGCGCCTGCGGCTACTCGCTGTCTCTTGGCTTGATCAAGGCCGTCAGTTGGCTCACTGGGAGCTGGTCGCTTGCGGTTGACCTCGTCGACCATCTCAATGCGCATACGGTGCATACGTTCAAGGAATTGTTGGATCCTGCCATTGATAGGGTTTTGGGGGTCCCTAGTCATGGTAAGTGTTTCTCGTGGGTGTTGTCCATATAGGCACGTACCTCTTCATGATGTTCATCATTAGTGATCTTGTTGTGCGCTCAATTGATTTCATGATGACTTTGTTCCTGGGTGTCAGAGGGGCGCTGGCCAGCTTGAAGGGGTTGAAGTTGAAGATGCTAGTCAGTATCTTGTTCACAGCAATAGGGCGTCGGTGCATCAGCACGCCCAACGTATTGAGCGTTGCTGTGACGAGCAAGCCATCACTGTTACATGTCAGAGCTATGCCAGAACTTTGGCTTTGTCTATCTGACCTGTGATCTCCATGTATGATATCCAACAAGCGATCGAGCAGTCCATGCCCTTCAGCCTCGAGGCTGACATACGATATGAGGGGATGGTCGCGGGGTACGAGGGCGAGGGAGATGTCGCTGTGATCCGGTCGCTATGATGTGTGAGAACATGTTGTATCTCCTGAGAGACTGAAGTTGCTCACCCGTGGGTCGACCACGCCTGGTGTCTGTACCAGAACAACTTGCTGAAGGAGCTTGACGCAGCACACGCGCACGCCCGGCAGGGCCGAGTCCATTCGTCGCAGAATGTTCGCTTTGATGGCTGACATGAGTTGCCAGTTTTGGGCATCGTTGGAGTTGTGGACACTGGTGCATGCAAGTATGAGACAGGTTTCGACAAAAGTGCAATCAGGCGTGTACGGGCATTCAAGAGTGAGCGTACACACACATTGCACTCAAGGTGGAGGACAAGGCTATCTGAAGTTGGAGGGTTCCACTCACGTATGTCTGTAGACAAGCGGGTACACACTTGCAGCCGCTTGTATGGCGCTTTTGACGACGCTGATGTCGTCGACATTCTCCAAATAGTCCTTGAGCGTAGCCAGAACCGACGGCGCGCTGTTCTCCTTCACATCCGACGGCCACGCGGGAGACGCGAAGGCTTCGGCCAAAAAGTCAGCGCCCCATCGTTGTACCTCGAGGCTTTGGTCTGCACTGAAGCTTATGATGGGCAGCACACCCGGGATGATGGTAGGGTAGTATCTACCGTCGCCCAGGGCGAGCGCTCGGGCTGACTGCAGCTGCTGAATTGGACTCATGGCGGTGCGAAAGAATAGTGCACGAGAGGCAGGCCTTGTTCCTGCAGCGTGGTCGTGCACACTGATGACGCTTGTTCACGCGCGAGCTGGCAAACTATCGCGCGACAAAGCCCAGAGCCTGCTGTGCCCAACCCCTCATTCCCTGCAAAGCTCGCGGTCAGGAAGTAGAAGGAGCGTGTTGAAGCGAATGGGCGCGTGTGTTGGTGGTGGTGTCTACTGGGGTTGAATTGGCAGCGACGATGGCCAGCTGCGGTCACGCTGCAGGGTGAACGGCGGCGCCAAGGAACCATGCGGAAGGAGCCTCTCACCACCGCGGCGAATCCTCACTTTCCCCGCAAACTGCAGAGGTCCACGACGCTACCATGGGATAGTGAGTAGGATTGACCTGGGCACGCGTAGCTGCTGACTTGAGCAGTAAACCTTTCCAGTCGACTTACTACGATGCCCGCATGCGCGCCTCGCCGGCGCTGCTGCGTGCTCGTGCGCCGTATCTGCTGAAGAATACCATCACGGGGTTCGCCATCTGCTCGCTCGTCATTGGCATTTGTAGGCTCTCGAGGACCTTGTGTCGACTCATACTCACAATCGACAGACACATACACCATCAACGCCATCTCCCAGGACGAGTTCGAAGACGTCATTGTACCCGATGAGCCACTCGTACGATCGCAGCAACCCGCCGGAACAACAGCTGCTGTTCAGCAAGCTGTCGCGGCGAGGAAGTAAATACCATTGGGGGGTTGCGACAGATTGTATACTGGTGTATCAAGATATCTATGCATTGGGCTGGCGCCACGGTCATTTTTGAGCAATATATCCACTCGCTGTGAGCGAATATTGAGACTGAGGAGCGCAAGCTCTCTTCCTGCCAATTCTGCGTCGGCCAGTCTCACGATATTCTCAGTGGTCAAGTGTTCCTCATGTCTTGCCAAGCGCAGCACGTATGCATCGCTGTGCTGAATGTGCGAACGCGCTGTCAGTTTACAGGAGGCGCGTCTCTACAGTCGAGCGAACAGATAACTCCGGAACGTTAAGAGGACTGAATGCTGTTCTTGTGGGCTGGCATCCCTCCACGTCGTGCACTCAGCTGCAGGCGTGATGTGGCTTTTTGAATAGCGAGCGCTCTTTCTCCTATTACAAAAATCGGAGCCTTAAAAAACGACGCCCCCTAGTGTGGCCTGAACGACTGAGGTTTGAAATTTAGGCGGGCACCCAAGTTGCGCAGTTGCAGTGTCGAAATCACATGCTTGTCGGAAGCCGCTAAGCAAGCCACTTACAGAAACGTACCATCCCTGCATCGCTCACCCGTCCACCGATCCTTGGGTCTGTCGTTGAGATGCACACGAGCGGAAACAGTTCTCATTGATTCGTTGCTGCGCACGACCAGCCCGCGGAGTGTGCGAGATCTCTGATATCATTGTCAAATTCGCAACCAAGATAGGTGCGCTGATCTCCAAGGCTATCTGATACGGCACCGACCCTGCGATTCATGTGTGCATCGCCATGTCTGACCCTTTTCTTTGTTGACACCTGCGTCTTCATGCAGAAGTTCGATCGATGTAGTCTCGCAGCATACTCGCCTTTTGTTTATACCACACAACTCGCCATAGCTCCACCTCCAGACTTCTCCACCGACCGTTGTTTCACTAGAACTTACATCGCGCTAAAGTATGGCGACTACTACAACCGTGAAGCGTAAAATACACGAAGCAACCGACAAGACAAAAACCAAAGCACAAGCAGCGATCGAATTCGCAAAGCAGGCTGAACGCCTTGGACAGTATGCACCAGACCAGGAGACCGATGCAACTGGCTCGACCCAGGCCGTTGAGGCACGGTTTGTCACTGCGCAAGATCCCGTGATCCAGACAGCGGGCGGTGACCGACTGCCAGCTGTACCTATCGAGGAAGCCAGGAAACTCAACAGCCTTAAAGATGTCCTGGAGGACCGCGATCCGTCCGAGAACGAGCCTGTGGCAGGAGAGTCACGCGAGTCAAGAGATGGGACCATTCATGGGGTGCGACCTAAGAAGGACGATGCGGAAGAGCAGCAGGGCGGAACAGACGCACCACTCGGCGAAAACAAAGCCCCATCAAATACAAATCCTATGTTCCCACCCGTACCTGTGTATGGTCCTCCAAGTACGCTAAGGAAACTCCACTGCATCCTGTTGAGGATTTCGTCCGGGGTCCTATCTTTGTGTTTCTTGCTAGTCATCATACTCGGCGCAGCCTTCACCTCGATACCAACCGCTGCAGTACATGTCTGGATTCGCTTAAAAGGACAGAACCCAGATAGTCGTCGACCATTTTTTGAAGAAGAGGAGAGACGGAAAAAGGCACGGAGAGCGGCAGAGGTAGCATGGAAGAAGCAACACACTGTGGAATCAGAGAAACTCGGAGACGACAACGAGGAAGGCAAAGACGGGGATGAGTTCGTGCCCTTGGAAGGGAGTTCCGATGAGTTGAAGTGCGATGTCCGCTACTACGCACGCCGGGTAGGGCTGGATTGCGAGGTATTCGAGGTCCAGACCGAGGACGGCTTCATCATCGATCTCTGGCATCTCTACAACCCGCGCGACTACGACCGTACCGACGACTCCGATAGAGCACCACGCGCGCCAGATGTCTTCAGGAGGACAACTTCGTGTAACGGAGTTCCAGGATCGCAGTACCCGTCCGGTGAAAAGAAATATCCTGTTCTCATGATTCATGGACTTTTGCAGTCAGCCGGTGCCTACTGCACCAATGACGATGACAGTCTTGCCTTCTATCTGGCAAAGAGTGGGTACGATGTCTGGCTGGGTAACAACCGCTGCGGCTTCAACCCTCGCCACAAGGTGCTCGACTACGGCGACCCACGAATGTGGGCTTGGAACATTCGACAAATGGGCGTTATGGATCTTCCAGCGCTCATCTCGCGAGTCCTCTCCGAGACTGGTTTCGAAAAGCTGGGTCTCATCGCCCACAGCCAGGGCACCACACAGACTCTTGTCGCTCTAGCCAAGGAGCAGCGCCCTGAGATTGGCGACAAGATCTCGGTGTTCTGCGCTCTTGCACCAGCAGCGTACGCCGGCCCACTGATCCAGAAAGCCTACTTCAAGTTCATGCAAGTCATCTCGCCCTCCATGTTCCGCATCGTATTCGGAATCCACGCATTCATCCCCTTCATGATGACGATGCACTCTTTGCTCCCCGGCAAGCTGTACGGCGCCATGGGCTATCGCGTGTTCTCGTTCCTCTTCAACTGGACCGACGAACGCTGGGACCGCGGTCTCCGAGACCGCCTTTTCCAGTTCTCGCCCGTCTATGTCAGCGCAGAGAGTATGCGGTGGTGGCTCGGCCGCGAGTGTTTTGCCAAGCACAAGTGCATCCTGTCTACCCGCGAGGAGAAAACGATCGAAGAGAAGGAAGACGAGGACGAGGATAGATCCCGGTCCCGTTCACGTCCGCGACGCGACTCGGACGAAGAGACCTCAGATAGCGCCACCGCGCTAAACGGCCAACAACCCAGCTCGCACACACGCGACAGCAGCCGCGCCCGCTTCGCCTGGTACGGCCCGCACACGCCTCCCTTTGCGCTATGGGTCTGCGGCGCCGACGAGCTCGTCGACGGCCGTCGCCTCCTGCGCCGTTTCGAGCGCAACCGCGAGCCGTTCGTCGACGTTGTACACTCCAAAGTCATCGAGGGCTACGAGCACCTCGACGTCATCTGGGCCATGGACGCGATCGAGAAAGTGGGGAAAGAGGTACGAGCGGTGCTGTGGAAGACGGCGCCGGAGGAAGCGAGGAGAGTGTGCCGTACGCCGAGGGGGTGTGAGGATGTCAGTGAGTTTTATCGGCGCAATGAGGGGCGCAGAGAGGGGGCGGCGAGGGAAGTGGATGCTACGGCGGGAGAGTGGAGTCAGAGGGGTGCGGAGCAGGTCAAGGGCTCGGAGCAGATTGGGGGTGGTGAAGGGAAGGGATATGAGGGTATGGAGGCGGAGAAGGAGGTGTCTGCGAGTAATGGACGGGAGTAATCTTTGTGAATTTTAGAGGGTGGGGTCTTGCTTTGGCGTTTCTGAGCATACACCGTATACCCGTCCCGTTTTGTTAAGACTATGCATCACCCAGGCACATCAGAACAGCCACTTGGTAAGGTGCAAAGCAGGCAACGAACATTGATAATCTCATGATATCTCTTTGCTACCTACCTAGGTAGAGTGCACGTGATTCAGTAGTTCTGCAGCTTACCAGATCCGCTGCGACAAGGATGGATTGATTCCGAATATTGCAGTAGCTATACAACTCTATAGTGCCATTTTCATCCAGAGGGAACTTGTGGTCACATATCTCTCATCATGGAGGTATGCGAGTCCGAAGGCGGTGAAAGCAGACGCTTAGCGTTGCGGCAGAACTTTTTGGACTTCGAAAAAGTGATCGGAGCACGGCCCACATCTCTCGCAGCCACCACGCGCATACCCCACGCACCTGGAGGTCTGAATAGCTGAAACCCCTGGAACAGCTTCAGATTACCTCCGCGATCGATCACAGACCCCGCGATCGAACCGAGCAGATCACTTCCCAGAGAAGAGGTGGGAAGCCTGCGGAGCTGTCAAGATGCCGAAGAAAGCCATGTACGTGAAGGTGCACAAACCGCTGGTTCTACAATAGCTTACACGTTCAAAGTGACTCCCGTATTCCGGCTCTGATCCGAAATGGCGCTCAGGTAGGTGCATCATACTATATTTCAATCCATGCCATGCTCACAATGCGCAGGAAAAGAAAAGAAGCTTCTTTGTAGTCGTCGGTGACCGCCAGAAAGATGTCATTGTCAACCTGTACCACATTCTGCTGAACGTCGACGTCAAGCTGAACAAGTCGGTGCTCTGGGCATACAAGAACAAGCTGCTTGGATTCTCAAGTCACCGCAAGAAGCGCGAGAAGAAGATCAAGAGCGAGATCAAGCGCGGCATCCGCGACATCGACACCGAAGACCCGTTCGAACTGTTCGTCTCGACCCAGAATATCCGCTATGTCTACTACAAGGAGACGGAGAAGATCCTGGGTAACACATACGGCATGTGCATCCTGCAGGACTTCGAGGCGCTTACGCCGAACCTGCTAGCGCGCACAATCGAGACAGTCGAGGGAGGCGGACTCGTGATTCTGCTGTTGAAGGGCATGAACAGCTTGAAGCAGCTCTACACAATGTCCATGGACATCCACTCGCGATACCGAACCGAAGCGCACAGCGATGTCGTCGCCCGATTCAACGAACGGTTCCTGCTGTCGCTCGGAAAATGCGACAGCTGCTTGGTGGTGGACGACGAGCTCAACGTGCTGCCCATCTCTGGCGGGAAGCACGTCAAGCAGCTGGCGCCACCAGACCCAGAGCTCGAGGGCAAGACACCAAAGGCGAAGGAGCTGGAGGAGATCAAGGAATCGCTGGCAGACACTCCCCCCGTGGGCGATCTCGTGAAGCTGGCGAAGACCGTCGACCAGGCGAAGGCGCTCCTCACATTCGTGGATGCCATCGCAGAGAAGACGCTGCAGAGCACCGTGACTCTGACAGCCGCGCGTGGTCGTGGAAAGTCGGCGGCGCTGGGTGTGGCAATTGCGGCGGCGATTGCACACGGCTACAGCAACATCTTCATCACTTCGCCTAGTCCGGAGAACTTGAAGACACTGTTCGAGTTTGTGTTCAAGGGATTCGATGCTCTCGGGTACATGGAACACCAGGACTACAACATCCTGCAGTCGACCAATGCGGACTTCAACAAGGCCATTGTCCGTGTCAACGTGCACCGACAGCACAGGCAGACGATTCAGTACATCCAGCCACAGGATGCGAACCAGCTTGGTCAGGCTGAGCTGTTGGTTATTGACGAGGCGGCTGCTATTCCTCTACCGCTTGTGCGCAAGCTGATGGGCCCTTACCTGGTGTTCATGGCCTCGACTATCAATGGTTATGAGGGCACTGGACGTTCGCTTTCCCTGAAACTCATCAACCAGCTTCGTGAGCAGTCGAGAGGGCGAAAGACCGACGGCTCATCTACGGTGGTCGACAGGGCTACAGGAAAGGAGAGCAAGGACGGAACAGAGCCTTCGATGGCCGGCCGCTCACTGCGCGAAATCACACTGTCAGAGCCCATTCGATACGCCCAAGGCGACTCGGTCGAACGGTGGATGAACGACCTCCTCTGCTTGGATGCTACCCTGCCACGCTCGAAGCTGGGAACCCAGGGCTGCCCGCACCCCGACGAGTGCCAGCTGCTGCACGTCAACCGCGACACGCTCTTCTCCTACAACCCCGCGGCGGAGAAGTTCTTGCAGAAGATGATGGCACTCTACGTCGCGAGTCACTACAAGAACACACCCAACGATCTGCAGCTCATGTCGGATGCACCCGCCCACCAGCTGTTCGTGCTCACCGCCCCGGCCGAGGACAACAAACTTCCGGAGCCCCTGTGTGTCATCCAGGTTGCTCTCGAAGGCCAGATCAGCAGAGAGAGCGTACTCAGCAGTCTGAGCCGTGGACAAAGAGCGGGCGGTGACCTCATTCCGTGGATCGTGTCGCAACAGTTCCAAGACGAGAACTTTGCCTCGTTGTCGGGCGCACGCGTTGTCCGCATTGCGACAAACCCCGACTACGTCAACATGGGCTACGGTTCGCGCGCGTTGTCGCTGCTCGTAGACTTCTACGACGGCAAGCTCGCGTCTCTATCCGAGTCGGCGCCGGCTGAGATTGAGACGATGAAGCGCGTCACAGAGGAGGATTTGGAGTCTGCGACGCTCCAGACAGACAGCATCAAGGTCCGCGAAGCGTCTGAGATGCCGCCTCTGTTCGCGCGCTTGTCTGAGCTCGCATCACCCAAGCTTGACTATGTAGGCGTCAGCTACGGGTTGACAAGCCAGCTGCACAAGTTCTGGAAGCGCCAGGCTTTCGTCCCTGTGTACCTGCGACAGACACCCAACGACCTGACGGGTGAGCACACATGTATCATGCTGCGCTCGTTGGAGACAACGTCGTCTGACGGGTCGTGGGTTGCTGCGTTCGCAAAGGACTTTCAGAAGCGCTTCCTCTCGCTCCTCTCCTTCCACTTCCGCACATTCCCGTCCATGACATCGCTCTCGATTGAGCAATCCGCATCACAAGGCGCAGACCTCGACGCTGAGCTGCAAGCCACGCCCATCACAAAGGCTGAGCTGGATGCGCTGTTCAGTCCGTTCGACTTGAAAAGACTGGAATCGTACGCAAACAACATGCTCGACTACCACGTTATCCTCGACATGCTGCCCTCGATCGCCACACTGTACTTCACCGGGCGTCTCAAGTCGCATCTCAAGATGACGGGTGTGCAGGTAGCGCTGCTCCTCGCGGTCGGGCTGCAGCGCAAAGAGTTCAGCGAGGTGGAGAAGGAGCTCAGCCTCAACTCGTCGCAGCTGATGGCCATGTTTGTCAAGGTGATCCGCAAAGTGGCCACAGCCTTCGGCGGGATCCTCGAAGGCGCGGTCCGCGAGGAGATGCCCGAAGCCATGGAGCTCGAAGAGGCGGGCGCGCACAGCGGAGCCCCCACGGACGCGCGCTTCCAGCCGCTTGAGAAGGATCTGCAGGAGGAGCTGCAGGAGGGCGGCGAGGCGTTCCTAGCGGACCAGGAAGAGCGGGAGCGCGCCAAAGCGCTCATCGACGCGCTGCCGCTGCACAAGTAAGCCGTCGGCTTGACTATCACAGACAATGCTAACGCACGCAGATACGAGATCGGGGCTGCCGCAGACGACTGGACAGAAGCCGAGCGCTCGGTGGCGAAGGCAGCCAAGGGCGGGCGCGCAGACACGCTGACGGTGTCGGTCAAGACGGGCGAGAAGAAGAGGAAGGCTGGCGAGGCGGTGGCGGAGGCGTACAAGGAGGCGGAGAAGAGCAAGGAGAAGAGCGAAAAGAAGCACAAGAAAGCGAAGCAGAGCAGGAAGTGAATGAGAGGAAGTGGTGAGAGGAAGTGAAGACAGGAGTGAAGACAGGAAGTGAACAGGAAGTAAATGAGCAAGAAGGGACATGTGGAGGCGATGAAGAGATGCATGGCAGGTGTTGGCGGCGTTTGATATCCTCGCGATAGGGCGGGCTTGTGTTGTATGTTGCAAGCATGGTTCACGTTATTTCTGCATGTGCGAGTGAGTAGCCAAGAATGGCCGTTGATGAAAACGATGCACTGCCCTCCGCCTCGAACTCAGCACAAACAAGCACCCATCTCAACTATCCCCTATAACCACCTGTCTTGCTCACCTCACCACCCTGCTGTGCCGTGCTGTGTACGTCCACACCTAGACCCCCACACACCCCGCGCCTGTCCACGCCGCCGGACCCACCCGTCGCCTCGGCCCCCGTACCTCGGCCCCGGCACGCAGGCCTTGGCGGCTCGCACGCGCCGGGCCTCGGACGACGCAGGAGCCGTGGCAACGTCAATGGCACCGTCAATCGCCAGTTGCCAGGAACAGGATCCGGAAGAGATGGAGGCGCAGAACGGCGCTCAGGGGCTCTCTGGCGGGCTGCCGAATGGCATGGCTACGAATGGCATGGCTGCGAACGGGATGTCTACGAACGGCACATGTACGAATGGCGCACGCGCATACGACGCTGCGAATGGTCCCACGAATGGTCTCACGAACGGTCCTACGAATGCGAATATAAGCGGCACACGCACACGCACACGCACACCCGCCCCCCGCACACGCCGGCGGCGCCTCGACCGCCCCGCGCTGGCGGCGCGTCTGCTCGTCGACGAGCGCGGCGCCGGCGAGGAGGGCGTGCTGAGCGAAGAGGCGTTTGGGGACTTGTTTGGGCGCGGCGCATGTGAGTCTCTTTGGAGTCGGGGGGAGCGGGTGTGTGAGGGGATGCAGGGCTGACTAGGGCAGTGCGAGACACGGCGGCGAGGCGGCATGTTGCGGTTGCGCCGTGGGTGCCGGGCGAGGCGGCCGAGGGGCGGTGGACGGTTTTGGCGGTGAGGGCTGGGGGGAGGGCGGTAGAGTCGACTGCGTCTTCGACTGCGTCTTCGACTGCGTCTTCGACTGCGTCTCCGGCTGCGTCGCTACACATGCCCGCGTCGGCGCTCGCGCTGCAGTCGTTCTCGACCGCGCTCCACGGCCTCGCGCCCAACAGGACCCAGCGCCGCGACGCCCCCATAGAGGTCCGCATCCACCACGTCGTGCCGCTGGGCCTGGACACGGTCTACGTCAACCTCGACACCGAGGCCCTGCGCAAGCTGGACGACGTGCACGCCCGCTTCGGCGGCGGCTTCGTGACCCCCGCGACCGCCGCCCGCGGCCCCAAGAACCGCGCCCTCGACGTGGACCTCGCCGCGCAGGACAAGGCGTGGCGCGCCGCTGTCCGCGAGGCCCTGCAGTCGCCCACGGTGCTGCACACGGGCGACCTGCTGCCGCTGCCGCTGCCCGCCCACCCCATCACCCACGTCCCGCCGCCGCCGCTCAACATCACCGCCTGCGAGCCCGTCGCCCAGGGGCTGCTGCTGCCGAGCACCCGCATCGTCGTGCTGCAGTCGCACCGCAGCTCCAAGACGGCCGCCCCGCCCGTGCGGCCCGCGCCCGTCGCCAGCGCCTTCGACGACAGCGACGCCGAGGACACGTCCAACGACGCCTTCTACACCGCCGACGAGCGCGGCGACTCGCGCAATGCCAGCCCGCCCGACGCCGAGTCCGCAGACGACCTGGACTCGGACTTCTCGGGCTCCGACGCCGGCGACCTGTCCGACGAGTCCGACGACGTCATCTCGCTCAGCGCCCCCATGCTGCCGCCGCAGTCGTCCGGCGTGCTGTCGGCATACACGTCGGCCACGCCGCGCCCACGCAACTTCCGCACCGGCATCGCCACGCCCGGGTCTGTGTTTTCTACCTTCACCGCCACCAGCACCGTGCGGGGCGCGCCGTCGTCGAAGAGCAAGGTCTTCAAGGCGCACGGCTTGCTGCACGCCATCTCAGACGACCTGGTGCACCCGAAGCCCGGCCCCGAGGACGACGAGGAGGCACGTGTCTTTGTCGACACCAACACCCTGGTCAGGGTCGGCTGCTTCTCCGGCGACTGGGTCAAGCTCGAGGCCTCGCAAGAGCCGTCGGGGCACCCGCTGTGGGGGCTTGGCGCGTTCGGCGCCCCGGAAGAGGAGAGCACCAACTGGCGGCCCGTCAGGGTCTACGGGCTGCCCGAGACCATGTCGAAGAAGGTCGCGCGCTACCCGGTGCACAAGTCTGAGAGCGGCGAGCGGCGCATGAGCATATCGAGCTTCTCGGGCCCGGCCGCTGCTTCGCTGCCCGCCTACCTCTCCCCCATCCTGCTGGCCAACCTCGGCAGCCCGTCGCACCTGCGCATCACGCCCCTGCTGGCGCCGCATGTGCCTGGTCTGCCGCGCACCGCCCTGCAGAAACCCCGCCTGACGAGCTCGTCGGTGCCGCCGCCCGCAAAGGACGTCGCTCTGCTCAAGGTCTCGACGCCGCTGTCCTCGGACCGCCTGCTGCAGCCGAGTCTGTTCGCGGCGCTGAAGGAGCACTTTGAGCACAAGCGCCGCGTTGTCAAGGCCGGCGACCTCATCGGCATCTCCATCGACGAGTCGCTCGGGCGCGCCGTCTTCCAGACCTCCGAAGACGACGTCGGCAGCGACGAGCTCCTCTCCACCTCGAGGAAGAGCGACGTCGACCGCGCCAATCCCAAAGTCGTAGCCTGGTTCAAGATCGGCAACGTCTCGTCCAAGGCCCCGCCGCGCGAAGGCGACGAGCCGGATCTCTGGGGCGGCGCCGTCACCGTCGACGCCGCGAGCACCAAGATGGAGATGAACGGCAGCGAGCAGGGCAAGACGCCTGCGCCCATTGACAACGCGTGGCAGTACTACCTCGGCGCGAAGCGGACGCCCGTCACCCACACCGCCGCGCAGAAGATGATGGCCATGGACGAGCTGCCCAAGCCCTTCATCTCGCCGCTGCGCAGACGCCTGCGCGAGCTCATGTCCGTGGCTACGAGCCCGCGCGCTATTCACATGGGGCTGCCGCCGGTCGCCATCCTGCTCACGTCGACGCAGCGTGGGATTGGAAAGGCGGCGATTTCAACCAAAGCGTGTGAGGACCTGGGCCTGCACACGTTCGCCATCGACGCCTTTGACATCGTCACCGAGGGCGGTGCGGGCGGCGGCGACGTCAAGACCGAGGGCTTCTTGAAGGCGCGGGCGGAGCGCGGTCTGAGCTGCGGCGCCGAGTTCACGGCGCTGCTCATCAAGCATGTGGACGCGCTCACGGCGGACCGCATGAACACGGCGCTCAAGGACATCTTGGCTGACGCGAGAGTGCTCATTGCGACGACGACCGAGATCGACAAGGTGCCCGAGGGCATCCGCGGGCTGTTCACCCACGAGCTGGACATGACCGCGCCCGACGAAGGCGAGCGAGAAGGCATCCTGCGCAGCATCATCGACGACGCGGGCATCCGGCTGTCTCCCGACGTCGACCTCGGCAACATCGCCGTCAAGACAGCGGCGCTGGTAGCAGGCGACCTCGTCGACGTCGTCGACCGCGCCGTCGTCGCCAAGCGCACCCGCATCGAGGCGCTCGCCGCCACCGCCAGCAAGACAACCCCCTCCGGCGAGGCCGTCACGCGCCGCGACGTCGAGCTCGCCGGCGGCCCCTTCAGCACCAGCCTGACCAAAGCCGACCTCGACGCCGCCGTCGACGCCGCGCGCAAAAACTTCGCCGACGCCATCGGCGCCCCCAAGATCCCCAAGGTCGGCTGGTCCGACGTCGGCGGCATGTCGCACATCAAGGACGCCGTCATGGAGACGATCCAACTCCCGCTGTCCCGCCCGGAGCTGTTCGCAAAGGGCATGAAGAAGCGCAGCGGCATCCTCTTCTACGGCCCGCCTGGCACCGGCAAGACGCTGCTCGCCAAGGCCATCGCCACCGAGTTCTCACTCAACTTCTTCTCCGTCAAGGGCCCCGAGCTGCTCAACATGTACATTGGCGAGTCCGAGGCCAACGTGCGCCGCGTGTTCCAGCGCGCGCGCGACGCACGCCCCTGCGTCGTCTTCTTCGACGAGCTGGACAGCGTCGCGCCCAAGCGCGGCAACCAGGGCGACAGCGGCGGCGTCATGGACCGCATCGTGTCGCAGCTGCTGGCGGAGCTGGACGGCATGAGCGACGGCGGCGAGGGCGTCTTCGTCATCGGCGCCACCAACCGGCCGGATCTGCTCGACCAGGCGCTGCTGCGCCCCGGCCGCTTCGACAAGATGCTGTACCTGGGCGTGTCGGACACGCACGAGAAGCAGGCGACGATTTTGGAGGCGTTGAGCCGCAAGTACGTCCCCCCGTTCCATCCTCCCCCCCGCCGGGAACCACCCAGCTAACACCCCCAGATTCACACTGCACCCCTCGCTCTCGCTCCCGAAAATCGCCTCCACCCTACCCTTCACCTACACCGGCGCCGACATGTACGCGCTGTGCTCCGACGCCATGCTCAAGGCCATCACGCGGCAAGCCCGGCTCGTCGACGCCAAGGTGCGCGCCCACAACAGCGCCCACGCGGCGCACATCAGCATCGCGTACTTCTTCGACCACTACGCGGCGCCCGAGGACACGGCGGTCGTGGTCACCGAGCAGGACTATCTCGATGCGAATCGCGAGCTCGTGCCCAGTGTTAGTGCGGATGAGCTAAGGCATTACGATCGTGTTAGGCAGATGTTTGAAGGGAAGGGGGAGGGGGGCGCGCAGGGGCAGGGGCAGGGGCAAGGCGGGCAGCGCCAGATGCGCATTGAGGCGGCGCGAGCGGACGCAGCACCTCCATCCGCGAATGCCTCGAACAGCACCGCGCCCCCTCCCGCTCCAACCAGCAAGGGCAAGGGCAAAGCCCCCGCGCCGCCCGCAGACGACACGGTCCGGCATCAGGCCGGCGGGAGCGGAAGCGCGAGCGCGAGCGCAGGTGGAAGCGGGGCTGGCAGTGCGAGTGGGACAGGGACTGGGAGTGTGTCCGCCCACGCAAGCAAAACCAGCATCGACATTGCGTCCGGCGGGTTCGGGGACGCGGGGGACGATGGGGGGTTGTACGAGTAGTGCGTCTACGAGGAAGTGTCTGTGAGATGTACAGTCTGCTGGTGTGACAGGATAAAGACTGGGGTGAAGACAAGGTGTGAACCGGGTATAGACTGGGCGTGAAGATGGGGTGTAGACCGCGTGTGAACATGAGGTAGACCATGCGCAGGGCTAGGCACAGGGGTACGCTTGTGTGGGATGTGCAGCGTGTGTGATACTGTGTATGCGTCTGCGTTCGTGGCTGGGGAAACGAAAAGGAGGGAAATGGAAGGAAACGAAAGGAAAAGAAGAGATGAGATGAGATGAGGGGAGAGGAGATGAGGGGAGAGGAGAGGAGAGGAGAGGAGAGGAGAGGAGAGGAGAGGAGAGGAGGTGAGATGAGATAAATGTAGATGAATGCAGATGAATGCATACAAATGCAGATACCACACAACGTGTACACAACCGCTCCATCCACCGCCCATCGCCCCATGTCTCCGTCTCCGTCTCCGTATCCACAGCCCATCTCCCCGTGTCCACACCCGTCTCCCCGTGTCCACACCCGTCTCCTCATCTCTCCCCGTGTCCAGTGACCCCCCCCCCCCAGCCCATCCGCACACACTCCCCCACGCCCCCGTATCCCGCTCCCGGCCCGCACCCAGCCCTCCGCACCGCCGCATCGCACTGCACCGCATCACCGTACGCTGCACCGCGAGCCTCGCGCACCACATCGCGCACAACATCCCGCGCCCGCGCCCCGGCGTTGCTTGCATGTTCCGTCCGCAGGGCTTCCGTGGCTCACAGCACCGCGCGCAGACCCCGTATGCACCGCTCACTGACGCACAACGCGAGGTCTGCGCGGTTTTGGACTTACACGGAGCTGCGGGACTGTGGCTGAGGCGTGTCGCTGGGCTGAGGTGCGTCACTGGGCTGAGAGACGTCGGCGGTAGCCATAGAGGCCTGTTAACGGTAGCCATAGAGGCCTTAACGGTAGCCATAGAGACCTTAACGGTAGCCATAGAGACCTTAACGGTAGCCATAGAGACCTTAACGGTAGCCATAGAGACCTTAACGGTAGCCA